>JANSTU010008110.1:0-16428 GCA_027564075.1 Bolitophila hybrida
AAGCTGTCAAAAAGACCATCTACGAAAAAAGTAGTGCCGTCTTGAAAACCTAACCTCTAAAAAAAAACACCCTGTACAATATTTATTGCATGCGATTCCATGAAAAAGAGAGATTTCACATTCTTATTCAACTACCGAAAAAATCCTGACCTCTCGATTTCTCCTAATACAATAATTTTAACAAATACTATAAAATTTTCATTTATATTATAAAATACTAATGTGCAGTTAACTCTAAATTTAAATAGTGCAGCGAAGTTCAATTTCGAAATAGATGTAGCGTCGCATGTGTTTTGGTTTTGTATTAGTGTGAGTAAATGTCAAATCACAGTAATTATGTGAATGCAAAACCGCGTGCTGCGTATGAAATTATTTGTTTAGTGCTGTTTTATGTTGTGCGGTTTATGATGTTCGTTTATATAGTTTTACCATAATTCTGAAATAATAAAATACTCAATTCATTTTATTTCCATCAATACATTGACCCATTGTGTAGTTATGCTACCACGCCGCCAGTAGACAACAATTGTTTATAATGCGATAATTACTTAATGCATAATAGGCACTTTGCCCCGAGATATCCATAACTATACAAAGCGCTTATCGCATAAGACTGAGTGGATTTACTCTATGTTATAATATTTTAGTTTCAACAAATTCAATGTTAGGCGAGTTCTTTTGTTTCCGTATTGGTATAATTAATGTACTTTCTCAAAATTACTCAAAGGTCAATGTACTTCATTGATTACTAAAATAACATGCACATACGCATATTTCATTATAATTATATTACACCACAACAATATTTACAAAACACACATAAAACTCGTCCTAATATATTTGCATTAACTTCTGCACAATAATTACTCAATATAGGACCTAACAAGTCAAAAAACCTTAAAATCGCGTAAGCACGCGTCTATCGACTTCTTTAAAAGTGTCCACATAAAAAAGCATTTTTTACGACCCTTTGCCTACTTTTTTACTAACAACACCAGTACATAATATACAGTACTATGCGCAGCATGCGGTTTTTTTAAATGTGCCAATGATCATAAACCTTAAAAAATCAGTGTTTTTTATGATTGTAGTGCAACTGTCGCGCGTCACCTATACGAAAAACATAAAAAACAGAAGTAGCCCGAAGCATCTATGCTAAAAAGTCAGCTAGAGTCGACCCAAAGGACAACAAACAGCATAAACTATAATTAGGTACACATATGCAAATGTATATATATATATTACTGAATAATACCATAAAAAAACGATCATATAATAGTGACAATTTCGAGACATTTGCATTTTTCGCACAGTTATGCCAGCAATAAACGTTTTATGAAATTACAACTCAAGCCGAAATTTTCCGAAAACCAAAAAAATACATATTGCAAAAAATCACTTTGTTCCATAAAACTGATAATGCGATGTCGCACGAGCGAGCGCATCAGGCATTAATAACTGTCGTCCCAAAAATGCATCTTTATGTAGATCAATTTAGTTTATTTTATTGTGCAGGATAAAAAAATCCTTTTTTTCCTTAATCTCTTATGAAAACAAATCATAAAATCGTATACACGTTCGGGGTCATAAAGTTATTAAACATCGTATATACATTATACTGCGCGTATGTCCAGTAAATATGCATTGTAACAAAAAGAGGATTAGGGTCAGTACGATCGTACAAACAAACCGCCCACTTTTTATGATCAGGGTCCATCAGAGCGCGACGGACCGGTCGTAAACTTCAATAACTGAATTGCACGAAAATAATATTGTATATTTGTCGCATTTATTAATAATATTCTGTTAGTATATTTGCAGAGAATATAGATTTTTGAATAACCCTAAAGTTTCCAAAGTGTGCTCAGTCCGGCCGTGCCCGTAAAAGAGGTAAAAAGATACCAATTGAGACAATGAGCGTGCTCCAATAATAATATATATGTAATGCATGACGCATCTTGTATTTCATATTTTTATGGAGGTACGACCGGCGGTGTGCAGAGGCTTGTTTGCAAACCTAATTATCGCATACTTTGTACGCGCACCTCTTTGCTTAAAAGGGTAGCACCAAAAAATCCGGTTATATATATATATATATATAAAAATATATGCACTCGTATACCACCAACTCTTTACCTACTTTACTGAATGATAATTACCTGTAAGCGGACTAATATTAATACTTATTAATCCTGTTATAACTTGTATTATCTTTGTCCGTTTTTGAAATCGTAAAAGTGTCAACTGGACCATGGTCATTGATGCTTCGCGATTGGCGATGGAGGAAGACGGACGTTCAGGAAATACTCCACAAAATGTGTTATTGATGTGATTTTTTGTTGGTTATACACATACATATAGTATGTTATATATAATATACATATATATTATTATGTTATTATTTTATTCAACATAAGGTATTTGATAACCTTTTGATTGTTTTTTTTTAAATAATGGATGGCATCGTATATACAGACTTTTTTTGAATCATTTTTTAAGACAAAATCGCGAAATGTATGCAAATTCTAATATCAATAAGACAAAATGTATAAATATTTCGGTTGAAGTTTAAGCCCCAAAAGATCAGGTGTGCAGAAAATAAAGGGAAGTTATCAAGGAGAAAAATAGAATATTTTGCTTTTGTTTTTTTGCGCAAAAAAAAAAAAATATTTTATTTTGTTGTTTTTTTATTTGTTTAGTGACTAGATTACTAGATCTGTGGAGATACATTTAAAGAAACAGTGAAATAACAAGTGACGAATGTATTTCCAATTTTGTTTTTATTTAAAATTAATTTTTTTTTTATTATTATGTTACATATTATAAATGGTTTTTTCTAATTACTTTTTGATATATGAAGATTATTATTTAGTATTTAATTAATATTTTTAAATACAAATGTATTTCTTGCCTCTATTTTTATGTATTAATGCCGATAAATTTTGTTTTACAAACAAAACACAATTTATAATATTATTATTTATGTATTTAAATATGCAACTGCAAGTATTACGTTTGATTAATTGTTGGGTTTTCTTAATAAATGTTCATAATTTTTGGCGAGACTTTAGAAGAACGAAAATGGGATTTTAAAAAAGTCTCTCAATCCGTTTTAGGGGATCGCATTTCGACCACAACACACAAAACAAACAAATATTTGGAGGAAATAAACACCTTAAGGGTGAGAGAGCGATAAAGTTTTATCAAAAAATCAGTAAAAGTATTTTTTAAGGATAGAAGAGGGAGTTTTAAAATGGCAAAAGGGTAACTTGTGTATATGTGTGTATATTGGGGGAGTGAAATAATATGTGATGAGCATTAATATGCTTAAATAGTAAACATTTTTCTTTTAATTAGTGACTAGGCCTTTTATCTTTCTGAAATGTCCTAAACGAAGTATATCCATTCCAAACTTATCACCAAGAGACTAATTTATATTTACAAACTTCTATTTTTCATTTTGATTTTGTAAGTTTTTAACAAAAAAATTTTTTTAATATTTTTTTTCCAATTTTAATAAATTATCTTGTGAAATTCAACAAAGAACAAATTGTTTACGATTTTTTGGAAAAAGTTGAAAAAGTTCACATAAATATTTTTTTCGAAGAAACAAAATGATTATTATAATTTTATAGTAAAATCTGATAGGAAAAGTCCGAGCTTAGGTTTTTTTATATTTTATATAATGAAGTTTTTTTTTCTCAGTTAAGTATCAAAACATAAGTTGATTAAATGTAATTAAATTTTGTTTATAATAATTTTTAAATACATTTCATTTTATGTTACTTATAACAATAATAAATTCGAAGACGTTTCAATTGTTGGTATTGCAATCTATTTATGTAAACCTTGCTATTTACCATGCCTTCTATCATATAATAAATAGGTTTACCAAATCCATATGTAATCGTATCCCAAATCATAACATAACCAGAATGCCTAATCGTACAATACATTCAGCGATGTAAGGTTCTAGCAATGTTCGACGAACTCTGGACCAAAAAGATTGAACTTTGATTCATCCGAAAAAATTACATTGGCATATTACTATTCGCACAATTTGAGCAGTTTATGCGGTTTGTCATCATTCTTTCGTCGTCGAGGCAATAATACCATTCTTTTAAATATCAATTTGTGTGCTTCCCAAATTTTCTCCAGTGAAATCTAAAAGATTCTTTTTAACACAACATTGAACATTGGAGAGCTCACTGTCATTTTTTAAAGTAATAAATCCCTCATTCACCTCAACAGATAAAAACATTATTTTGATGTTATCAGACAAAGGCTACTTCGGTACTAAATAAATTAAATTAAACAATTCACAAAATAAATGTTCATGCTAAATACTTATTTACATAAACTATTAAAAAAAATATAAAATAAAAATAGCTCGGACTAAAGAACTGAAATCCCTATGTATTTACTCAAGCATAGTTTATTGGCAAAAAATCACAATTATGTAATTTTCCAATAAAAACATATAAAATAAAAAATGCATGTGACCAAATTAACAAACTAACATAAAAAATCGAGCAAAATGTAATAATAATAGGTCAAATTAAACATTAGCGATCATAAATGTTTGAAAAGTGTTCATATAAACCATATTTTCCTAGAAACAAAAGGATTTTCATAATTTTATAGTATACTAAAGATCTACATTCCCTATGTATTTATTAAAAAAATTGACATTTTCCAAGAAATAATAAACGCATTTTACCAAAAAAAAACCATCTTCAAATAACATCAAAAATCGAGCAAAACGTATACGGCAGTAATAAACATTACTATCCTATATTCCTAGATATCAGAGCTAATAAATCTGAAATGCACCTAACTTTTGACACTAAAAAAGCAATAGCTTTTGCAAAGCCAAGCTAAAGAAAAATCGCACGCTCTCGCTTAATTCAATGCACTGCAAAAAACAAAAACAAGTTCAATAAAAAATACCGAAACATATATTGGCAGATCAGGGTTCACCAAACCACCTCAGCAGCGTGCTCTCGATCAGGTACAAAAAATGCAAAGCCCTGCGCTTAAATACGTATATGTTTTATATTAATTGTATTGTACGTAAACACGGGAAACCTTCGCCATTGTTTCAAACAGAATATTTGCATATTTATGACACCCAAGTGCTGAGAGCTGTGCCGGGTAAGAAGCCTATCAACCCTTGCTATAGAGAGCATGAATGACACATAAAATTGTTCATAATCCGCCTTAATCCAATTATAAATGAGTTGTAGTTTATGACCATCGTATAAACCGATACTAGGCCCGTTCAGGTTTGTTTGTGCGAAAGAGACTGTTTTCTGCCAAGCGAATGGGTTAAAAACTACATACCTTGAGCGGATTTCACGTAATTCTACATATACATATATGCCACTGTCCTTATGTCGATTATCTAATTCTGAGAATATTTTAATATAGCTTAATGAGTTTTTTTGTGTATTGTTGTTTTTCCATAGATATATTGCCAAGCGAATCTATGAATCGGTCCATTGAAGTGTCGTTACGGATGTGGTTTTATTGTCATGGATTTCATTGATAAAATTCATATAGCTATTATAAAATATAATTATTATTTAAACTAATAATAATATTTATAAAATGTCTTCAAGCTATATTAAAACCAGATTTTAGGTATGAAACTCGAAACGTAATAATTATAGAATATGACTAAACATTTTGTTCACACAAATAAAACATGTTTTTCATTGTCGTGTGCATAATTTGTATTTTACATAATATATCAGTGGCAAAATCATAGGTACGTACAACATGTAATTTTTGATTACTTTGCAATGCATTAGAAAACACACTCACT
Source organism: Bolitophila hybrida (assembly GCA_027564075.1). Taxonomy (NCBI): domain Eukaryota; kingdom Metazoa; phylum Arthropoda; class Insecta; order Diptera; family Mycetophilidae; genus Bolitophila; species Bolitophila hybrida. The sequence goes on from JANSTU010008110.1 coordinate 5,828, forward strand.
CGCAATGATTTTCCAGTACATTCAATTCTGAAGTACCACCACCACCGGCATCATCACACCCGATACATCCAAATACATAGCAAAATCAAGATTTCTCTACCTTTGCTCGATATCACTCTCACTCACGTTGATTTTCCCTTTCGCGCAATTATTATTATGTATTAATTTTACAAGCAACAAACTCTGGAAGACAATATAATATATATGTATATTTCTCCCCACCAAAACCGTTCCTGTGGCTCTCTCGCCTGCTTATATATTCCATCGCAACGCAATATGTAGCTCGCAACATACGCACGCACCCCCGTCTATATATTATGCCAGACAGAGACAAAGCACACTTACACAACACCCTTCATGCACGCAGCCCTCCATACATCGCATGCGTAGAATCACCATCAAACGGTTGATCAGTGTTGTTGACTGGGTCAGTTAACGTAAACGTGTAGTATCACCACCATAGAGAGCGAGTCTAAAACGCACCCGAGAGCGAGAGAGTATCGCACAGACCAAAGAAACACACGCGCGAAACTTTACACATCAGAAGCGCACAGCACGTCGAATGGGCAACCACACATACACATTCGCAAAGTTTAAAGAGTAGTAGTCGTCTATAATATAACGTGCTCAAAAGACGTGTCGACAAGATAGTACAAAGATCGCGTGTTGGTTGAGATTTCATTCATTCGCGAATCGGCATCCGTGTTGCATACACCGCAACAAACAACAGTGCTTTTTATATAGTTTACAACTTAAGAATCTCAATTTTACCTCAAGGAAATTTTTATAAATAAAAAAATAAAATTGTGTTTGTGAATAGAAAAGAAACAGTTTTTTTTGTTTTTTAAATACATTTTCCAACTATAAATGTGCCGTCGGACAATCATCAGTGCTACGAAGACATTGTAAGACAGTGAACAGTGACTTGTTTAACGATCATCAATCTACACTCTGGATATCAACATGGTTTACTCAATGCTTCAGGACGCCCAAGCAGCTCAAGGTGTGTATGATTAAGATTCGGAATTTATAATGAAATTGTTTTTAAAGATGAATTTCACTTAAAGACAATTTTAATGTTCTTTAAATTTTTAGAGATTTACTATGAAATATAATTATTACATTTTGTATAATTGAATTTTCAAATAATTTTTAAATAATTCTGGAATTTCTTAAAAATCCAAATTGTCTTCCAATAATAATAATAATGAGATTTTAATTCCCACAAGAAAATCTATTTTACAACATAATTGTATTAACATACCAATTGCATTCCGCCCTTGCGATTATCCTCAAAAAACTCATCCATACTAATTAAACCTGAACTTAAAAAGTTCCACCTCTCTGCAAACAAACGGCAAAACTCTTTGTTTGCCTATAACAAAAATTACACGATTAATTAATGTCGAAAGGTCCTTCTGAATAATTTTCCTCCCACATAAATTATATACAATATACATCAATTAATGGAGGCCCGCACAGCCCGCGTAATTAAACTTCGACGAATGCGTGTGCAAACACTTCAGCAGCTCATTTATGTATTACATAATGTACATAATTATGTAAATACATATATACATACATATAAAAGTTGGCGGAATTAATTTCGGCGGCCATTTTCACCCACCCGCTAGCTTACAAGTACAAACGCGCGCGCGCTTTTCGCTATATATCTACGTATAAATGTATATTAATGACGCGCCGCCGTTCTAAGCTACTCCGCAAAGAAAAATGTATATATGTATGTGTGTAATTTTTCGCATTCCCGAGTGAAGACACCCTTTCTGTCTTATACACATATATAGATACTAGATTATGCGTGGGTTGTAGGTGGGTGGTACGCCACCAAAGGATTCAGCACGCGAAGATGTACGCGCGCAGTGTATATGCAAAGAAAAAGGGTGCCGCGTCGTCGTGCTAACTAAGCACAGAGAAAGAAGACGAAAAACGGAAGGGTAGAATTTCTCGCGGGCCATTTTATACATATAGGCATTATACATGTCGCGCGTATTTCATCTGACTATATGCATATTCGCTCTTTCCATTTGTATTTTTTTTTAAAGCCTAAGCGCGAGACTTATGTAACACCAGCAGCTATAATATGAAACTCCTAAATACATATTTCGCTTGTACAACCATACGCGTCAAGATTTTCGGGTATCTTAATCCCCCACAGACATGATGATGAATACGAAAAATAAAACCACCGCGTATAATGTATTCTGCTTCAGAAAAATATATTATATAATATATCTACTGAATTTAAATTTTTCAAAATTTTCACATCACTCGCGCTCGTAACCTGCTAATGACGCAAGATCTGATTCTCATTCACCCATGCAACCCGCAGAGGCACATCTGTTAATTGTGCATCATTAAAAAGGACGAAATATCAACAAACTAGAAATGCTCTAAAATACTTCCCGATACGTTCTCGTTTCCTGTCTTTAGATTGAATATTTGACAATATTTTCTACAAACTCATATCGCACTAATTATGCGTGTCAGCGTGTGTCGCAAGTGTATAAGCCGACAGGACAAGTTGAGTTGAAAAAGGGACGACGCACTGGCCTGCACTTAAGAGACAAACACACACACGCACTTTTTAATGTCTTCCGTATGCTCATAAGGGTTATTTGTGAAATTCGAGCGTGCAACAAAAAACAACATATTAGTATTTTATATAGATCACACGGTTATGTAGTGTGTGCGCTATCGCAATTTGGAAGTGGTCGAGCCACAGCACTCAAAGATTCCCATAACGTCTTAAGCCGGAAATGCTTGCTATATACGGATACAATTTACCAATATTTCGGTATAATGATAGCGATAACTGCAAACACTCACCGCAAATCATATATGTCTACTATATAAACACATACACATACATAAATATATATCTATACAATATTGCGATATAAAAATAATATGGATATATGTGTGTTTCTTGAAGAAAAGCAACAGACATCGACCGCAGCGCAATTCAGCCGTCTCGACTGTATGCCGCTTATACGCGAACTGCCTTACATATGTATATATAATATATATATTACAGAGAACCACAATATTTGTATGGTGGGTGGCAAACAAACAACCCCCTGCCCCCAAATTCTACCATCAAACACACATGCTCGAGTGTGTATGTATGTTTATGCTCTTTTGGATACCACGCGCGTGAGAGGAAAGCTTGTTGCTTGGAATCCTCTCGATTGTGTGGGTGTTTGGCTCCATTTCACCATATACAATAAAAATACGCCAATTGAAGACGATACACGCTCTTTTAAGAAATCAATTCAAGTATTTCTCTGTTTGTGTACACAATGCACGAAGCACCACCGCGTGTTATATCGTGCGCACTCGAAGTTTATGAATATACAGTAAAGAGCGTGCGCGTACTTCTTAGAAAAAAAATTACCACGCGCGTCTTTTTGTTTGTGTATCTTCATAAATCCGCTCATTCGTGAAATCGTAAAAACGTGTGCGGCTCGGTGGTCGAACAATGCGACTGCATCTTGACACAGAAGAAAAGGTCTTCCTGAATATCGGCAAACAATGTATGATCGCACATAATATTTCACGACGATCTATGGGATTCTTTTGATTGGAAAGGTACAAATGTCCTTTATAGGTGATTTATGTGATTCGAATGTATCAATATTGCGGGTATTGTTAACTATATAATATGATATATTATTTTCGCCTCGATTTGTATTTCTTTATATATATTCTTGCAAGATGAGCACTGTACGCGGGCAAATCCGCCCGCGAGCAACGGATTGAATTTCAAATTATGTACACTCACCGTTGTTATGCCCGATGAATATGTAAGATCTCACCAGGTAAACAAATATATATACCCACACGACTTATTATCCAATACGTGCGCATATGCGACAATTGAATTGTTCGGGACGACCAAATCGTCGCCCGCGGAGCTTTTCAATGTTTTCCACATACAGATATACTCGCGTGCCACAGCAAATTGTCCCGCTGGGCACATTAGCGCTCACGCGTCATGGTAACACACATGAATCGAATGGGGGGGGAGAGGTATGTAGTGGCCCATATAGTGTGCTCTTGACGCAATTCAAGCTTTATTATCGCACTGGGGGCGACTGAGAACAGCTATACATTTTTTTTATACTAACGTATTTTTTTTCTTTCAATATTCCAGGTTTAGCCGCAGCTCTTGCAAACATGAAACACGAGGAAGATATGAGAATGTCCTCGGTAACACCACCGATGACCAACGATGCTGCAGCTCTATACGCAAGACTTTTTGCTAACGGTGGCCCAGCAATGAACATGCTTACACCACAGCTGCTGGCAGCCAATCGAAACGCAGCCGCCCTAATGGCCGCTCAACTGCCAATGTCTATGCGTGCCTCCCTTGCATCTGCATCCAACTATTTTGCACATCATCCACACCCACAGATGTTCGGACAGTGGCCACCAACTCCAAGCAGCAATCAATCACCACCGATCTCACCGATTTCACCAGCACTGAGCGTAAAGAGTGTGAAAAAAATCAACAACAACAATAACATTGTCTCCACAACTACCTCAGAACACCAGGCCAAGAAACAGGCTAAGCGAAAAACTGTGCCAATCAAAAAGGAGCTGATGACACCACCATCGTACCCACAGGACATCCCACACATGAGCCCACACGGTTCTATGCTTAGTCCTGGTCAACTTAGTCCACCAAACTCTGGCTCATCGCCAAACTCAAACGGTTCCATTGAACACCTGCCCGCTTTGTCCAACTCCACCAAAGACACACCCAAAGACAAAGTGTTTACCTGCAAAATCTGCGATCGTTCCTTTGGCTACAAGCACGTGCTGCAGAACCACGAACGAACACACACTGGTGAGAAACCCTTCGAATGTCCCGAGTGTAATAAGAAATTCACACGTGATCATCACCTCAAGACCCACATGCGTCTACACACCGGCGAGAAGCCCTACACATGCACACACTGTGACAAACGCTTCGTGCAGGTTGCCAATCTAAGGCGTCATTTGCGTGTGCATACCGGCGAACGTCCATTTACCTGTGAAGTGTGCAAGCTCAGCTTTGCCGACTCAAACCAGCTCAAGTCACATCGACACATTCACAACGGTGAAAAGCCATTCTCGTGCGATCGATGCCTCACTCAGTTCCGTCGTCGTCATCAACTCATGCAGCACAAGTGCGGCAAATGCAGTGTAACACCCCTAACACCCTCAATGTCACCGGCAATGTCATTACCTGACAACAGCTCCCGCTCAGACATTTCGGATCTCTCACTAGACCTAAGCAAAACATCACTGCAGTATAGCTCAATGCAAAGCCCCATGGATCTGTCCGAAGAGACACACACCACAGCCATTGATCTGGACAAACGAAATCACAAACCTCACGATGTACGTCGCATTCTATGTCTGCCCTCACCGATGCCTATCGAAATTCCTGAACAAACCGAACCCGAAGATCTGAGCATGCACTCACCACGATCGAGTCTATCGCACGACGATGATCTGGACGATCTGGACGATGCCGCAACACTGTACATGAAGCACAGACAGTATCTGCAGAACCTGGCCAAGTAAAAAAAAACTTTTGGTTGCTCTGCATCTTCAAAACTGGCTGTTCAAAAACGCACGCGCGTAACGAGGCGAAGCGTTCGATCTGCGCGTGCTGCGCACACAGTGCGTTGTCCTATATTGCTAGCCATTACAAAAGCACCCCATCCCCTTTTTAAAATAACTATATAGTTAAGTATACATTATACATATATACCAAAACCAAAAAATATACAAAATTACAACAAACTCTATGCCAAGAATCTATATTACATAGTATATATATATAAATATATATTACATCGTAGCATCTAGCAAAAAAACAAAAACAACCCTAGCCTCTAAGTGAAGCAAACAAGAGCCAAAAAACCAAACCGAAAATGTGCAACGTATTCTTTGGTTTTTTGTTTTGTATAAAATGAGAAGCCGTGCGCGTATCATCAGGGAATTTTCAGTAAACATTAAAAAGCGAAACGCGCACGACATTTTCCGTTTGAAAATATATCTAAATTTTTTCTGTTTCAATTCGAGCGTATGTATTCGAAGATACGGGAATTTTTGTAACATGGTATACAAGTTCCTTACACACCAATAAATAGATTGCGAGCGTTGTACCTACTATGGTAAGGTGGGCATATGCGGATTAAGGCGGAGGTTATTGCGGATGAGAAGCAAGTGCCTAGTGTTTTTAGTGAATATATTATTGTGAATTTCATTTGTGAATGCAATGAAAACTGTTCTTTTGTTGGTTTCCTGAATTCTGAGGAGATCGATCGAAGAAGATTTGTATCTTTCACGCGCGTTCGTTCGGATATGCGACCATTTGTTTTGAATTGATTTATTCTTTCTTTTCATGGAAAATTGCGCGAGCGTTCGCTCATCTTCATGCAATCCGGTGCCGGTCACCCGCTGTGCTGTGTGCCGGATCGGTCATCACCCGCGCAAACAATAGAATGAACACACACATATGCTTCGAAATTTGTAATTCGACGCCAACCGATCCCAATCATTTATCTTCTGATGCGTTCGTTTGTGTTTATTTCACTTAAAACTACCTGAAGTGAACCTTTAAATTAATAAAGTGTCGGCCTCAAGATGCGCACGCACACACACACACACACATGTGAGCACATACTGTTCTACTTTAAATTTGCAATTGTTACGCTCTAAATATTCTGTATTTTGTGTATTTGTGTGTGTTTATTGTCCACGCTGACCTTGTGCGTTGCAATTTTCGCAAACCACTTTGTTACGTTTGCCAAAAAGGAACCTTTTGTTTTCAACGTCATTTATGGCCACAACTGGAGCACAGAGTTTATGACCGACCTTTGTCGTCTTTTACTGAAGGTTGTTTGCAAAACAATGCAAACGATCGCAATGCAAACGTCACGCGGTAACGACAACTTTTCAGTAGTTTTCTTAAGGTTTTCACAAAGTTTTCACAATATTTTCACGAACTATTCACAAACTTTTCACTTCCGATGCCACGCCCCGATGCCCACCGCAACCTCGAACTCACCTAGAATCAAATTGTACATAAATACTCTAAAAATAATAATTATTCACGCATTCATATTTAAGTTACGCCACTCACACTAGCACATATATTAACAAAACAAATAATTTAAAAAAAACACAGAAATTACCAAAACCCTGTATAAATGAATGTAGAGCTAAATTATCGCATGAATGTTGTGTACAAATCATAAATACTGTATAAACTATAATTGTAATGTAAAATTATTTAAATGTGGGTAAAAAAACTAAAATTATTGTTAAGCAAAAAAAACAAATGTGCCATCTTTTTTTTGAAAATATATAAATGTACATAGTGTTTCTGTTATTATTAATTATTTAGTACAAGTTTGTTAATTTTTTCCTAAGAACACATAACTGAAAAGAAATGTTTAAATATATATATTTACTATAATTCTAATCTATTCGTGTCATATATTATAATATTTATTGTATTTTGCAAGGTAATCAAAATTTAAATAAAAATATGTTCGTTTTTACACATTTTTTTTAGTTGAATTTCCAAATGATAAAAATATGATTTTATCAATATAATATTGTATAAAATATATGGATTTGTTGAATACTAAATACATTCTCACACACATTTACTCAATAATCAAATAAAATTGTAAATTATCTCTGTACAGAAAAAATAACACATACTCTCACATTAATATTTATATATAAAATATCGAAACAATAGTACAAAACACGAAAATAACGTAGCGCAATCGAACTACCTCATTTACATAATGTTGCGCCAACACAGTGCACATATATATAATGCTAAATACTCATCAAATAAAATAGAAAATATATACAAACAAAATGCAACCAAGACTGATTTTCTTTTAGTAATTGTGCCATCTCGCCAATAACGAAGAGTATAAAATAAAATATATATTATTAATACAAAAATAAAAAATACATACACTAACAATTGACAGAGAGTTATATCAATAGAACCGAACATTGTATACAGATACATATTTAAATTTATAATAAAACAAACTGTGTAAAATTATTGTAAAAACAACTTCAATTAAAATCAATCATAGTTATTGTACTTAAAGAGTGTATAATGAGAGTATCACTGTTAGAATCTCAATACAATATGGTAAACATCCCCTTCCCATACCTTTTATTTATTCAAATATTGTAAATAGGACATAATAAACAAAACAACCAAATCTATGTAAAACTACTCTATATATATATACCAAATCAATGTTAATTCATATTTTTATTATTAAAATGTTTGTTTAAAAAATTAAATCCAAAAGACTTTTTATTTGATTACTAAATTATTTTCAGGAACTTCTTCTTTGATTGGCTGTGTTCAGATGTTATTTGTTTATACTGTTTAGATAGAAACTGAAAACCGTTCCAACAGCACAACAATATTTCCAATTTAATGCAGAATTTTAACCTGTAATAGAGAAAATAATTTATATATATCTAAATTTCTCGCTGGACATTTTTCGATTTTTGTTTAAACACCGTTTTCAACCTTTTTATACATGATTTCTGTAGCTAACAGACTGCGAAGGGCAATTTTATTCAAGATAAACAATTAAATAATAAAATTGATAAAAACAATAAATGATCAACATTAATTTCTTACAACTTTGATTATATGTGTTTATACTCAAAACGGAGTCAAAAGGGGGCGGTAAAAAAGTTGATACTATAAAAAAAACTTCAATATGTTCAAATTTCCTCCCTGATCAATTTTTTGTACTACGTTTTTGAGGCTAAATCCCTAACACACTAAAATCATATTATATATTTTATGTTGCATTTTTTTAAAAATAAAAAATAAAAAAGTTTTATACAAACTTTAAAGTCCCTTAAAATTAGTACTACAAGATCAGGGAGGAAATTTTGTAGTTTTTTTAGAGTACTAACTTGTATTGAGGTATTTAAAAAAAAAAATTATTTTATTTTACATTTAATTATTTTATTGTAACTTCAAATAAAAAAAATCATACAAAGGTGATAGCGGTTTTAGCCATAAAAAAACGTGGTACTTCAAAATTATCAGGGACAAAATTTAAACATTTTGAATTTTTTTTTTCAATCCGCGCCTCATAAAGTGCAATTTTGCCATAATTTTCTTTTTTATTGTACAAAATAATTCAAAATGTCGGCTCTAGCTTCCAAGCAATGAAGCCACATTTGGCATGTGCGGAGCGCTCCACGGCATTGTTAGTTGATTTGAAATAAAAACCCAAACGACTAGACTAAATTTAATGAGCCCTATTGGTTTCTTATTTTTTTTAAAACCTATTCGGATAACAAAGCGGCATAAATAAAAAATAATTTCTTCCAGTTTAAAAAAAAAATTATCTAATTTTGTTTAAAATCTCTTCAAATTAAAATTGCACCGAGATTACATTGAATTTGTTTATCCGAAGAAACTGCAGATCGCCCAGTGCTCCGAAAAATTGTGTCTTGAGAAAAAACGATCGTAAACGTAAAAAAGTTCGTTATCTTTATCGTTTGTACGCCGCATTCTAACAAATAATCATTCATAGAATTCAAATTCTGGTCGAATGGCTTGTTTAGAAGATTCGTGAAAAGAAGATTTGTTGCGGAAATCGGCAAGTCGATCCGTAGTTGTGTTTTTTCCAGGCGGGCATTTTTCATTTTAATTTTTTTAACTTTGTTATTGTGGGAGGATAATTCATGGCGCCCCGCACAGACGCCCCATTTTTTTAAAATGCTGTAGCTTGCAAAATACTTTCCAAACGGACGTGTTGGGTCTCAGATCGGGAGGCATTCCTCACACTTCGTAGTCAGTACGAATCTCTACAACGAACTTTATACAATAAGTACCTCATAAAGACACAGCGTGATCTTGTCGCTGATCCGTCAAAGTTTTGGAATTCATAAACTAGAAAAAAAATGATAGTTTTCCAAGCATGATGAACCACAATGGATTAAAAACAGCGAATATAAATGAGATCTGTACACTTTTTAAATGCTTTTTCGAGAGCGTGCACATAACGGAGGATGTTGATAGTGTTATTTCAGTACATCAACCACGACTTCTACAACTTTCTGACTCCGTCGACTTAGGTTCCAATCAATTTGACATGCAAGATATTGTTACTGCACTTTTAAAAATCGATGTGAGTAAAGAAAGAGGTCCTGACGACAGAGCCCCTATGTGCTGCAAAAATGTGCAGTTTTCATACTTTTTATAAACGATGTGGCAAATATTTTTAGATAATCTTCATGTCTTATGTATGCTGATGATCTTAAGATATTTAATCAAATTGATGGTCCTTCAGGCGTTTTGAACTTGCAACGAGATTTAGGCATGCTCTCATTATGGTGTCAACTAAATTGACTTTACTTGAACATCGGTAAATGCAAATCAATGAGCCTTTTCCGTAAAGTTAATCCGATTTTGTCACAGTAGTGCATTGAAGTAGCTCCTCTTGAGAGAGTTCAAGAAATGCGTGATCTAGGAATTATTTTTGACGCGAAATTGTCTTTTATACGACACATAA
>JANSTU010008121.1:0-16417 GCA_027564075.1 Bolitophila hybrida
TATATATAATTAAATATTATATGTGACATATAAATTATAATATTATTATATTTAATTAAAACCAAAATACATTGTAAAATGAATAAAAAAGCTGTTATATTGTTCACGTAGGGACGACGTATTATATTAATGTAAAAGTCAAAATATTAAAATGTATTAAAACATATTAAATAAATGAGATAAGGGATACAAATCATATGAGATAATATGTATTTTTTTCTAATGGCAATTTTCATGAAAGTATCTTCATCGTGTCAAAATGGCTCTTGCGCGATGTCCAATAAGTGGTTCGAAAATGAGTGTAAGCTTGCACTCATGGTAAACATAACACACAATAACGCTCCAACGAGCAACATGGATGATTACCAACGAAAACTGTCTTATGAAAAAAACGAGAGCAGGAACAGTTTTTGTGGAGATAAAGCGGTTGAACGGCCCTAAAAATAATAGGAGAGATGTATTTTCCTACCATTCATTCGTAATTTCGAAGTTCCCACCACCCGCTTTATGTATATATATATCTGTCATTGGATTCTGTAATCCCTTGTGGGACATAGGGTTAGTGTGCGTTGCCGCACACCGGATTCATTGACCATTACGGGTTCACACTAGAGGTCTGCAACCCGCAGAATTTTTAAACACATTTATTTGTTTCAATATGTGATTTAAAAAAATATAGTATACTTTTGTTCGCAGGGTTGTTTACATGTCAACCATTGTTTTTGTTTTTGCCTTTTTATTTTCATCTTCTTATGATGTTCTCTTTGAGATAGCAACCACAACAAATGGTAATTTTTTCTTTTATTTTTTTAAAAATATTTTTCTATTTTACTGGGTTATTTTATTTTTTGTTATTTTAGTGATTTTGTTTTTATTATTATTAATAATTTTGTTTTATTTTTTTTAAAAATATGCATTATCTTACTTATATTTTTATTGTTTTAATTGAAAAAAATTGTGCGGGCCCGGTGGGGTCGGCGTATAATTTTCGCGGGTCGGGTCGAGTCAGCAGATTTTTTTTCATGCGTTTCGGGTCGGCTTAAAAAAAATAGGCCCGCGCAGACCTCTAGTTCAAACATCGCCGGTGGTTAGGAGTCCTAATTTGCCCTGACGCGACTAACAACTTTGCAATTCAAATGTGCATATTTTTGAGATATCTCTATGCACCGTGAATCATCAACGCCATCTTACACTTATTGTTCTATACAGGGTGCATGTGTATATGTTAAGTGTGTTACATTCGAAAAACACTTCGGTCTGCCGGCCGGGATTGATCCGGCGACCTCCCATCAGCCAGGCCAACGCGTTAACCCACTCGGCTATGGCTATGGATGATATACTCGGTTTTTATTTATACAAAAGTTTTCGAACCAATAGAATAAAATTATAATTAAATTCGAGCTATTTCAGAATTATATTCTAGAACCGTTTATAATTCTACCAAATCTTTGCGTTCGCAAACTGGTTGTTTTTTTTATGTGAAGACGAATTGTTGTTTTTTTTTTTTTGAAATAATAAACATTTTATTGAAAATGCATTGATCCGATGGAGCTTCGAAATTGACAAAAAAAGTTTTATTTTGTACGATGTACATATAATAAGTATTTTTTTTTTATTTAAGCACAATATTTTTTTTATTAATTCACAATATTATTGTCATAAATATATAAGTCCGAAAAAATATAATAAAATAATTTCATTAACTTTTATTTCACTGAAATATCTTTATTTAAAATCTAGTTAAAATATAGTGAAAAATACGGTATAGATTATTCAGTAGTGATGAAGTGTATAGTGTATAATAGAGTATACAAAAATAAGTTATTTCAGGATCTGTACAAGATGTGATATTTTGAAAAAAACGGGACATTCCATAAATTCAGCGGGACAATCTGCCGAAAAGAAAGTGACTGTCCTGCAAAATACGGCAACTTAGCCTACATAATGATTAGTGATATATCTCTCAGAATCTTTTTAAACTCCAGACTCAATTTATTTGCTATACATAAAGATTCATTCACAATTATTCACAATTATTCACATTTAAATACATTCCACAAATGCAGCCAACATATATACGCAAATCCATAAATGTCAACACTTTGAAGTTTGAACCCGATTTTGACGCCCGTTCTTAAGTATCAACTATAATAACTAAACAACTAATCTTAATCTAAACAAATTACAATTTAACTCTAATTTTTATTTGTAATTTGCTGTGAATTGTGAATTGTGAATGACGTTAAACCGCTATCTTTATCGGACACCGCATACTAATAAGTTAGCGATATGAAAGCCGAAACGATGACTGCTGCAGCAACCACATTTACGGATGCCTGCTCGAAATTTGTAAACTCTCTTATGTGTCACAGACAGGGAGGCGTAAGTGAGATATTTGCCAAGCGTGCCATTGAGTCATTGGTAAAAAAACTGATTAAAGAAAAAGAAGACGAACTGGATGCACTGGTTGCAGCTATTATTTCAAATGGTGCCCAGGTAACACGATGTGTTACTATACCACGAACTCTAGACGGACGTCTGCAAGTTGCCGGTCGGAAAGGACTACCACACTTAATGTATGCGCACATCTGGCGCTGGCCAGATCTTCACAAAAATGAGCTAAAACACATTGCAGGATGTAAATTTGCTTTTGACCTAAAGTGTGACTTAGTCTGCGTAAATCCGTATCATTACGAACGCGTTGTATCCTCTGGGATTGATTTGTCCGGATTGACATTGAAGTCAGAGGGTGTGCATGGTTGTACAGACGAGTACGCTGCCGGCGCTTTCATGTCTTTTGGCGTTGGCAGTCCTGGAGAAGATGTGTCCACCATACAGTATCATCCGACTTCTCCGATACAACCGCAATCATATCACGGTTTCTTTCAAGCACAACAAGGTCTGTGTTTACATAGGAAAAATTAAAAGCATAATTTGAAATACCTTGAATCTAGATGTAAAAATGGAGTCCATATATCAGGGACAGGCATCCGGTTTGCAGCATCAAGACACCCAGGTGGATCGCTCTTCGTGGCTACCACAGTATTCCAATAATATGCCTATTGCGACATCACATGGTATTTAAAGAATAATTTCCTTTTAAATTGTTTAATGTTAATTGTTTAGAAATATCATCCGTAGCACAGACCAATTCGGTAACAGTGACACGTACTCAGGTTATTCCAGGTGATTTGCAACTGCCTCAACCACTTCAACAACTCCAGCTTGATGTACAATGTCCACAACAACCGCAATTGCTCCAGCAGGCACAACAGCAGGTATTACAACAGCAGCAGCAACACCAATCCCATCAACAGTTTCAATCCCCAAAATCTCAACAGCAACATCATCCCGCAGTTCAACAGCAACATCAGCAGCATACATTCTATGAGCCGAGGCAAGAATCACGTCCAAATATACCACAAAGTGTCCCTGAAAGCAGTAGGTTTCAATGTTTCCATATTATTAGAATAGACATTAAAATAATGATTTTCTTCAGGACCAACACAACAGCGCCTTTTGTCTCGACAACCTCTTCCTGAACATTGGTGTTCGATTGAGTATTTCGAATTAGGTACTAAGGTAGGCGAGACTTTTAAAGTCCCTACAAGCAATCGTAGGGTAATTGTTGATGGTTATGTGAATCCGTCAGATGGCAATCGATTCTGTTTGGGAGCACTCAGCAATGTACAACGAACTGAGGTATCCGAACGTACACGTCTGCATATTGGGAAAGGCATACAATTAGATCTCATCGGTGAGGGTGATGTTGGACTCGTGTGTCGTCTCAGCGATCCCGGACATTCAGTGTTTGTGCAAAGTTATTATTTGGACTATTCTCAAAATAGGACTTCTGGTTCTGTAGTTCATAAGATTGGTGCATCCGTTGGTGTAAAGGTAGGTCTACATAAAAAAGAATTTATTACATCATTTCAAACACACAAAATATTACTTTTAGGTTTTTGATTTGAATTATTGTCACCAGCAAATGCAGTCATTGGCCGCAAACGCACAGGCCGCAGCCGCTGCACAAGCTGCAGCTGTCGCTGGTTTGCCAGGCTCTCATCAAGCTCAAAGATGTAACATAATTCATCATTTATATATATAATAATGAAATATAAATTTTACGTTATTTTACAGTAAGTTTAGCCGCTGCAGCTGGAATCGGAGTAGATGATCTGCGCCGTTTGTGCATTCTACGCCTTAGTTTTGTCAAGGGCTGGGGAAAGGACTACAAGAATCGTAACTCTATCAAAGACACACCTTGCTGGATAGAGATTAATCTTCACCGAGCACTACAGCTGCTGGACGAAGTACTGCAAACGATGCCTATTGACGGCCCTCGTGTCGCAGAATAATAAACTGAATAAAAATATGTTACGCCACGTTAAGCCTTCATACACAGTTCTTCCCATATTGTGATCGTTGTTCCGCAATACGAAATCGCCATCATTTTTGATAAGAGTTTCGAATTTATTATGAAATATAATTTTATTGTTTGCATAAATATATTGAATTGTTAAAAAAGCCATTTGAGAATTATTTTAGCCATATTTACTATAGGGAATTTTTTATATTGTAGATCTAAGAATGATAAAAGACCAAGGTTTATATAAAATCTATTTTGTTGTACAAAAGCCATGTATTTTACGAAATAAATATTTTCTAACAATAAAAATTCTCCTTTTTTTGGCAACAAATAATATTGGTTTTAAATTTCGACCGATATAATTTTGTGTGGTTCTGCTTATTTAATGATTTACGCTTTTTATTCCTTCATAGGCTTCTTCCCTGTTTGCATCATTGAAAGCGCTGTATTGGAAAACATCGTTTGACCAGACTATTTATCGGAGTTTCGAAGTATTGAGTAAATTAACAAAAACAAAATAATGAAAATTACTCGAAAATAAAAGTATTTATGTGGTTGTGGTGACGCAGTCTAGATTTTTGAATCATACCAGAGGGTGCGTGTTTATCGGAATTTGATGGCATCAATGTTCCGTTATTCCAAATAAAACTTATTTCAGAAATACGCTATTAATAACAAGTAAGAATCGAACGTTGTCGAGGAGATAAGTACAAAAGTCATAATTATATAATTTAAAAAATAATACAAAAATCGATGTGTGCTCTCTCATGGGTTCCTTTTTAATCCCTACTTCTAATGTTTATGGGCTGAAACTCTCACAACACATCCCCGATGTTTATTCGTGTTTTTTTATATCTACAAAATATATCGAACCGATAGAATAAAATAATTATTAAACCCAATCTATTTTCGCCAACATTTCAAACAGGCAAACCTGTCTGGGTCGTGACCACATTGAAAATAATACCACAAGTCCGACAATACACAAGAAATGCAAGGAACGATTTCTCTCGATAAATATTACGATTTTTATTTATTATTTAAATTAATTTATTAATATTGAAATACTTTGGTCTTATACATAAGTGATACAGACTTTTGGTCTTTGGTATAATACTGAATTAAACTAAACTAAAACAAGGGGGAATTATAAAAAGGATGGATCATATAATGAATCATGTGTATCTCTGAGAACAAGCTTTAACAGTCATGGAGTCATGACGATAAGCGACATTTGCTTGACACAATAAAATTAAATATTAGAAGGTCCTGCATTACGAATTCCAAGCCTTTTGGAGGAGTGTGCCGGAACAATGAGATTGTTAGTCCTAGCAGAACTTGGCTCATGGAACTTCGACAGCCAATCTGAGTTTGTAGTATGTAATTTGGTTACTCCATTTTTGATTACTCCATTCCACTGCCACGGCCCTTGGATAAGAGCCAGCATCCATCGGTCTACTAGCCATGACAGCTCTGATATTACTCATAGCTGTCGGGCAGTAGTGCAGATTTATCTGTATAATTGTAAAAGAGGGAGAGTTTCGCCAATAACTTGGCCTACCTCATTTCCATTGTGACAGTTTTAGGCGGATGTACATTTGGCGCAGATAATGCCTTTTTCTCCGCATCGTTGGCCACTTTCATTGCTAATCTAGCGGCAATTGATTGAGGACTCCTCCGATAAAATCTCGGTGGCTGGTTCTGCGTAGTTTTTGACGAACCACTTAAAATGTCAACAACTTTCCTTCTTACCAACAGGTTTCCTCTCCTGTTTCTAGAGGAGGTTGGTTGGATGGTTGCCCTTGGTTTGCCTCGAGGGATGTTGAGTCGGGGTTGCGGCTTTTACCGCTGAGGTGTATGGACCTGCAGTCTGAACTGCAAGTAGCCAGATATCCGATAGACACACGTTACAGACTGATTTATTTAAGACTTTCAACCATGCAGAAGCATGTACGTATATCACCTTCGAGTAAGTATTTTGAGTTGGTCCGCGATCCAACCTTATGGTTGGAAACCCGTTGCTGCAACTATACAGTGGTTCAGGTAGCGGACAGGCCGCACCCCTCCCCAGAAAGAATAGAGGAATCTCTGTCGGTAAGCCGATTACTTCCACATAACAGACGTGTCTTTGACAGTAGAGGAAAACCACTCAAGGATTGTGGATGAATCCATTTATCACTTAAATGTGTGCCCTCCTCCGTCCACAAGTTCAGTTTTATCCCTATCGCTACAGCCGACAGGCCCCTTATCCGCCACCTGAGACGCGCCTGGTAGGAACTCAACCCTCAGGTTGCGCTGTGAAGGATAAATAATAATAAGAAATATAAATTTGGAGGATGATGACCTCCAAATTTATATTTCCTAATCATAATTTATGTACAAGCTAAAGAGTGACCCGATGACAGATCCTTATGGAACTCCAGTAAATATACGGCAGGACTCAGAAAACATGCCATTAACTAGAACACGAATAAACGTTTAAGTTTTGCACACAACTACTGACTATGATTAATCGAATCAAATGCCTTACTAAAGTCCAGGAGAGTCAGCACAGTAGCCTTGTCACAATATATACCAGTTTGCATATTATCAGCAGTAATCTCAAAAATAACAGTGCAGTAGGATCTAAATCCGGATTGACAAGGATGGTGACTCGAAACTCACATTTCACAATTACTCCTGTTCTAATCTATTGTTTGTTCGATTCTCGTTTACGTATGCCGAGTGTGGATAAACTGAGGGATGAACCATGGGAAAAGCATACCACAAATCCATCATCGTAAACTCCAAATTAAATTGCACAAAACCGGACACTTTATCGAATCAATTCTATTATAAAATTAAATGTCTGTATTTATATATTCACACAGAAAATTCATAAACAATAAATCAGAAAATGTCACAAATATACAAAGATTTAAAGAAAAGACGGTTTAAATTTGACGATATATGTAGTTCAACTGTATACTTCAAAATTCTTCACTTTAAGGCGAAATTCAAATTCAATTCGAAACGAATCGAAAATAATTCGATTACTGGCAAATGTTTGTTCTCTTTTTTTTGTATCTCAATGTTTTTTTTCAAGGTAGAGGCATTTTCTTTAAACAAATTCAAAATAACACAATTATAATAATGTTTTTAAAGGAAACCATTACCCAACTAATGTAGAGCAAATTTTCTAACCACTGTAACTAACCCATTCTTAATGAACATTTCTACGAATAAAAATCTAATCTAATCTTGTATTGTAATCTTTTTCGCAAATGAACTTCTATAAATGGAGTGTCGAAGAACTACAATGTTCGTAAGTCGCAGTTGCAATTCGCGTACTATTAACAATCCCTTATATAATTCGAGGAACAACTATAAAATATAAATTGAATGTAAATAAGATCTTAATGAGCAATAAAATACTGAAAAATATTAATAATAAAACTTTGTAATGTTAATTAATTGTGATTTGCAACTCGTTGTAGTTTGTAGTTTGCAAATCGCAAAGGAAATTCGCTAAATAATTTTCGATTTTATATTTTTGCATCAGCATTGTCATCTCATAATCCACGAAAGATGACATTTTGTGACAGCATTGCCAACCGTTGCGTGCACAAATACTTCAATTATTTTGCTATTGCTATCCTTCGCCATGTTTGTGTACTGAAAATTTGCACGGCTTTTGTGTAATATTTTGCGTTATAAAACAACAAACTATCTCTTTAAACATTGTCAGTTAGTTGGTAGACAAACTGCGCTTTTGGGTTCATTACCGACCGGTGGCGCTCCACCCGGAAGATAGATTTATATTGACTGTTAGAAAAAACGCTTAACAGTGGATGCTCGAAGCTCCCTGGGTGTATCCCAGGATTTTACGGGCATGGTTGGTTTGTCCAGCGGAGGTCATATTTATGCGACCAACGTTCCACCACAGGAGAGTTAGTTTTATTAATTAATATATTGTAAACATAAATATAAATACAAAATTTGGTTAATAGTAAGAGACATGAATCCGATGCCTACGGCTGCCCCTACATCAGCGGATGCCTGCCTTAGTATTGTACATTCTCTAATGTGTCATCGACAAGGTGGTGAAAGTGAAAGTTTTGCAAAGCGTGCAATTGAATCGTTGGTAAAAAAGCTTAAAGAGAAGCGAGATGAACTAGACTCTCTGATCACTGCAATTACTACTAACGGGGCACATCCAAGCAAATGTGTCACAATACAGAGAACATTAGATGGACGACTCCAGGTACATAACATTTGTATTCTTGGTTTTCAATAAAATTTCATTTTTTACATAGGTTGCCGGCCGGAAAGGTTTTCCACATGTTATATACGCGCGAATATGGCGTTGGCCAGATCTACACAAGAACGAATTGAAGCACGTCAAATACTGCGCCTTTGCATTTGACTTAAAATGTGATTCTGTATGTGTCAATCCGTATCATTACGAACGTGTAGTTTCGCCAGGAATCGATTTGTCCGGATTGACACTCCAATCTGGTCCAAGTCGAATAATCAAAGATGAATATTGTGCTGGTTCTGTGATTGGTGGCAGCATGGATATTGACGGCCCTGACATAGGCACTATCCAGCATCATCCTGCGCCAATGCAACCGCAGGGATATGGATATCAGTCTGGTCCCGGTAAATATACAAACAAACGTTTTATTACATTACATTATCTTGTGCATTTTATTTGGTTTATGAAATTATTTAGTAAATGACACAAGCCCGTTGGGCGGTATGTACGCAGGACGTATACCCAAGCTAGAGCCATCCGATACACAGCGCAGTGTTTGGATGGCTCCACCTCCGCGTATGCCAACGCTTTCGCATCGTAAGGATTTTGTTTTCATTTATATTATTTACTAATTTTGTATATACCGAAAATATTTATATAAATTTGTATTTTTTGTTTAGCCACGATACCTCACACAATGTCGATACCGGTACAGAACGTGAATAATTTACAACAGCAGACGTCGTCTCCCAATCAGCCGCCATTGCCTGCTCAATCTGCATCTGCTACACAGTCATCTACTCCGACAATAATGCTCGGAGCTCTATCGCCACAGCATCAGCAGCATCAACAACAAGACACACAACAACAATCGCCGCAACAGCAACAGTCCCAACAACCACAAAGTACACAGCAGCAACAGCAACAGCAGAATCAGAACTACTACTCGACGTCACAACAAGAGCAGCAGCTCATGGCCACTGAAACTCAAATTTCAGCTATAGGTAAAATATATCCATTTTATGATTATAATAATAATATTTAATTATAATTATCTTATAATTTATTTTAGCTGCAGCTGCCGCGGGCTCATCGCCTCCAGCAACTCCACATATGCAACAAAACGGATATACCTCACTACAGCAGTCCGGCAGCACGACTGGTAGCCAAATACAGCAACAGCAATTCACACAGCCACCAAATGGAGCAGCACATGGAACTTGGAAGGGATCGAACACTCTTACCTATACGCAGTCAATGCAACCGCCTGATCCGAGATCCCAGCACAATGCTTACTGTAAGAACTAAAAAATATTACATACAATACATTTTGTACACGTTTATTTTGTCGCCCTTAGGGTCACATGGAAATCCTGTACTGCCCGGTGGTGATTCTTCTGTTCAACAGCGTATGCTGTCTCGTCAGCCAGCACCCGAGTACTGGTGTTCGGTTGCTTACTTCGAACTAGATACACAGGTTGGCGAAACCTTCAAAGTTCCGTCAAGTAAGCCGAATGTGATAATCGATGGATACGTCGATCCGTCAGGAGGAAATCGATTCTGCTTGGGTGCATTAAGTAATGTTCACCGAACGGAACAATCGGAACGAGCACGACTTCATATTGGCAAGGGTGTACAGTTGGATTTGCGTGGCGAGGGAGACGTTTGGTTGCGATGCCTTAGTGATCACTCAGTATTTGTGCAGAGTTATTATTTGGACAGAGAAGCTGGCCGGAGTCCAGGAGATGCTGTTCATAAAATCTATCCTGCCGCATGTATTAAAGTAAGCAGTTCTGCAAATTTATTATATTTGATTATTTGACTAATTTGTGTGTATAGGTTTTTGATCTTCGTCAGTGTCACAGACAAATGCAATCTCTGGCAACAAATGCTCAAGCAGCCGCTGCAGCCCAAGCAGCTGCTGTTGCTGGCCTACCTGGATCTCACCAGGCACCACAAAGGAGTAAGTATGATTTTGTTATATTTTGTAATGAATATTTCTAAATATATATAACGAGAAACTCATTTATTCTGACCATTTTGTTCTAAATCTGTACATATAAATATATTAATTCATGTTTGTTATCTCAGCAGCAGCTGGAATTGGCGTGGATGACCTTAGACGACTATGTATATTACGTTTAAGCTTTGTAAAAGGATGGGGGCCTGATTATCCACGCATATCCATAAAGGACACCCCATGCTGGGTCGAAGTACATCTACATAGGGCCTTACAGTTGCTTGACGAGGTATTGCACACGATGCCTATTGACGGACCCAGAGCAATTGAATAATGTATAATCACAGCGTTCAGATTGTATTTAAGAGAATCTTGTTTAGATTTGACGACGATGTGTTCCGGAAGGATTGCGGTTTTTACCGTTTTTTTGGTAATTGTTTTGCTAATGCATCGATACAAATTCTGCCACATACTAAAGCCAACCATTAAACCTCTATATCCTTTCCACCAAAGGAAATATCTAAAAAAAAACTTTAGATTGAAACTGATTATTTTTGTTTTTGTAGAAATACATAATACAAGTACCTATATATTTGCAAAACAAAAAAAAAACAAATTTTAAAGTAATATTTATAAACAAATATATTTATACAAAAAAACACACACATACACTTACACACTCAGCCGACACATATAGAAAGGACGATGGACATCCGTAACAAAAAAACGCACGATCATAGACACGCGAAACACACGTAACCACATACACACAAATATTTATATTTGCAAATCTACCGTTATGAAGTATAGCTTCAGAGAAAATCCTATAAAAAATTGTTTAAAACATTTTAGTGTGTATTAGAAAAAAGAAAATTAGTATCCAATATAATTTATAACTAATACAATTTGAGTAAAATGTGCCATTTTTATTATAATTGTATAATTTAAATATTACAATTTTAAATTTAATCATTTTAACAATCTTCACACAAAAGCAACTTTTGTTAGGCAATTCTTGCCTTCACATAGATGATAAAAATAGAAGTTATGTTCTAACTGCGTTATATTCAATTTTAAAAAATAATGTGCAATTCAATAACACATGCTGACATATTTTTTGCATAAAGCCTGCCATTTGTTTGCAGGTTAAGGTCACTAATATTTGAATATTTTTTTCGGCTGTGAAGAAAACACTACTTGACGCAAACCGCCAATTATTATTATTATTATTATTATTTACTTAAAAAACAAAAAGTATAAACTTTCGGTTTGTTATAAACAAATTAAAAAAATTGTTAAAACGTATGTATGTAAGTTAATTTAAAATAAATTATAAAGTATTGCACAGATGCGATTGTGGTTTTTATAGCTATAAAATAATCAGGTATTCTTTAATGATTTTAAATTTCTATCGGCTTCGCTCAAAAATTTGATTTTGCCAATAAACTAAAAAAAATAGATGTTCACAACAATAAAATGACTATGTATGTTTCTCGTTCTTTAGTAATACATACAAATGACTTACGAGCAGTCCACAAATGACCACATGACAGATCATCAAAACCATTAGACGTAATAAAATTAAAAAAATTGCCTTTGTCACAAGCTACAGTTTGTTTTAAAATATTAATAAAAGGTTCAATAAAAAAAACGGGAGTTAAGACACAAGACATCCGGATTTCTAATTGTTGTTTAGGAAAAACATTTATGGAATGAAACAAGATGCGTAAAGATAAGTGACAGGTCTTGTGGGGGAAAAATGTGCCGGTGGATACATTTCGGGGTCAATGATAATAATGTCAGCGCGGGGACTTGTGGCGAGGGTTGCTAAGAGTTCTTCTTAGAAGTCTTGCTTTGACGTGTGGTCAGAAAGGTGGATAGACGCCTAGCACTGAACAAGCGTGACGATCGAAACAATATACCAGGAAATCAAACTAACTTAGTTTTGGCGAGATAGTTCTGATCAATTATTAGCCTATATTGCTGCCTAGCTTGGATATAGGACTCTGCTACCTTGCCGCCTCCAAACAAGCGGTCTTGTTTAGTAATAATAATGGATGGCACACATCAAGTTGGTTGGGGAATCCTCTTAAAATATTCTCAAGCTTTGTACAAAGGCTTTATCGAACTAAGTTTCCCGCGACAAAATTAGCACCTGTGTATCATGGCGAGTCTGTAAAAAGATATATCACAAATACATGATTTTTTTAAAATCATAAATAAACAAGTTCTTTATCCCATAAAAAATACAAAAAGCCAAACAAAACAATCAAGCTTATTATTTAATAGTTTTTAAATAAATAATAAAGTAAAGTTTTAGAATAAATACATTTTTATAGCAGAAGAAAATTTTATTTAAAATGCGGCAGAAGATGTTTTTTAAAATTGATACTAGTCATGGATTATTTTTATAAAATGCAATATCTTTGGTCCTTGTAGCTGATTGTAATATAACAAAAACCGCTTAAATATTAATGCAAACAAAACACATTACAAGATAAAGCTGTAAAAGCTAGTGGATTATCTTCTTATGGATAGAATGTGTGTACTAGCAGATTGCTATGCCATTTATTACATATACGATGAGCAGATAAGCATATATAAAGACAATCTATTTCTTCTTTGCATTCGGGCTAGTAGATTGGAAAACAGAAGAAGCTGACATCAAATTCTCGATATATTGCCCAAGGACCTGGTTCTCAGAACGTAGCTTAAAGTTTTCTTCCTTGACTCCATCTACGCGTTGAGATAAATCTACATATATACAAATATGAACGAAAATATTTATTTAAACTATAAAATAAAATTAACCATCAAGAGTGTTCTGCAATTCGAGAACCTGCGAGATAAGACGAGCCTTTTCCTCGTGCTCGTCAGGCGTTACATCTGTCTCCAAGCTATGTGGTGGACCTGGACTAGAACTACCGTTTGTGTACGAACTTGGTAATGAATCCATTGATCTTCCATTACACATTCGATTGTTGTCCTCATTATCATCATTGATTATTACTGGAAAAAACATTTAGATTATAGATTTTTCCAATAGAATGATTTTAATATTTACCTTGTGGATCATCGTCAGCAAGAGGAATATTATCATCTTGAATAGACATTATAAGGATATATTGGTTTTAAGGACACTTTTAATAAATTACAATCAGAATCAGTGAATCCTGAAACAATTGATATAATGTATATATATTTTATGTATATGTTTATGATTTTTGCTATTGAAATGTGTTATATCTTTTGCTTTGACGTTTTGGAAAATTAAACAATGGAAATTTATTAGTTCCCTTCCAATTTTATAACTTTTTTTAATGCAAAACCAAAAAATTCAAATAGTAACATATTTGAAAAACAAATAAAAATATATTTTGGAATTTCGAACTATCTGAAAAAAATAATAAATTAATTTCTGAAATCATTAATAATCTAAAATGTAAAATACATTTAGTATATTCGAGTAACATACATCCTGCACCAAAGCGCCAACCTTAGATAAAGTGGAGATTGTTTGTCTGTCAGGTGCGCCAACATCGCAATTTTAAATGCATTTAAATATCTGTCCAAAACTTTTCAACACACTACTTACTTTCTATTGTCACAGTCTATTTTGTTTTCTTTGTTTCTTTTCAAAAAAGACCTTGTTCTTGTTAGGTTTAGGTCGCCATTTGTGCCAAGTGGGTGTATAAGTTCTGCGTTTTGACCATAAAAATGGTGAACGAAACCAATTAAATGCTCTGAAGACTTCGATATTTAAAATTTTCGACCCACTCACGAATACACTGCTAAATATTTTGTCCTAGTGCATAAACACGCGTGCAATCTCACCAGACACACACTCATACACACGCGAACTCTTCGTGTAAAGAGAACAAAACAAAAATAACATGGGAATCTATAAATAATATACGGCTCAAAGTGCCTCATGGGTTTTCTGAGACTTTGTTAGATTTTTTTGTTTGGATTTGATTGGTTTGATTTTTTGGTTTGATTTGTTGTTAACTGTCGAACTGAGCGGTATGACTGATTTCGATGCTATTTACGAAGACGAACCTGTGGATCTGGATGTCCCTGAAGAAACGAACGTTGCGCTGGTGCCTGAACCCATTGTGATACGCGGTGCTGGTAACATGACTGTGTATGTATACTTACTTTTCTGTTTATGATGAAAAACATCATGTTTTTTGAACTTTATTGCAGTTTTGGCATGAGCAATCGCTTTAACGCGGAGTTTCCAGCCGGACTGGTATCTCGATTAGCTCCGGAAGAATTTAAAGCCACTATCGGTCGAATCAATGCGGTGCTTAAGAAAACACTTCCTTTAAATGTGAAATGGTTGTTCTGTGGTTGTATCTGCTGCTGTTGTACATTAGGATGTTCACTTTGGCCAGTTGTGTGCCTCAGTAAAAGAGTATACAAACATAATAATTAGCAATATACAGAGATAATCTAATTATTTTACACATAAATTACAGACTCAGCACAGCCTTAACAAGCTCCTAGAATGGGAAAACAGCCATCTATATCAAAAACTAGGACTACGCCTTCGCCTTACCAAGCAACAGTGTGACTCAAACTCTATGATGGAATATGTACTGCTGATAGAGTTTGTTCCAAAAATACCAATTTATCGTCCAGACTAAAGCACTCAAAAATTATGCTGCGCCAAACCTGATCCCCAAATCAAATCAAACTATTATATAATATGTTTTAAACCTCCTCCATTATCACAACAATAAACACCACCAACGCGTAGACGAAACTCCATTAGAAATTACAATTAGACACTAATATTTTTTGTATTTTAATATAATATTGCTTAGGTATAGTTCCGTTACTTTCTTGTATAATAATTATGTGATTAAAATGTATAAATCTTAATTTTAACAATTCTTTTTTTATTATCTAAATGTAACGAAAGTTTTTCAACAATTTGGATTATTAATTAATGATATTGGGTTTTGTATAAGATTCTTCCAGCTGGCGGCCCGCTGGGCTACACCGAAATTCTGAAACAGCAGTTTTTACGGGTTGGTGATGAAATCCAGAATCCAAAATCCAGAAAGACAAAATCCAGAATTCTAAATTTCAGAAATCCAAAAAATTGCCGCGATTGTTATCACCCAAATACAGCTGGTCTCATGACGGACTTTGGCTTTGAAATTAGAAATAATAAGAAATTAAGAAATACAACATATTTTAAAATTCAGCACAATTTGTTTAATAACAAAGTAATAGAAAAAATAAGAGGACAACATTTAATTCATACCACAAAGTATGTTATTGTATGCTAGGTTTCTTAAAAATTAAACTTTGCTATAAGAAGTCCGTTTGGGAGCCAGCACTTCGAAATAGACAAATGACGTATACTGGTTGTCGATTGTCAGCGATTACAAAAAGCTCTCTTAAGTAAATGGTAAGAAATGTAATTAATATAATTTATAAAATATAAAAAATATTAATACAAAAAAGCAATAGAATTAGCAATAATTTGTTATTATTTATTCTTGCCATCTACTGACAATTTGTCTTTTCCTTTTTGAGATTTCGTAAGCGAAACATTCATTTTCGTGTGTTTTTATGTGTGTACTTTTGTTTGTAAGTTGCCAATGAGAACACGAATTATTCATTAATAAATTACACCCCATAATAATGCAAAAATATAACTAGTAGTTGAATTAATATTTATATTAACGTACACATATAAACATTTAAATATTTTTAATTTTAGTTTTTGGATTTTAGAATTCTGGATTTTGGATTTCTGGATTTTTTTGATGTGTAAACATCTATAGCGGGGCTGTGACCAGGGTAAAATCTGGCATAACGCAGCGTTAGTTGTAAA
>JANSTU010008132.1:0-16403 GCA_027564075.1 Bolitophila hybrida
AAAAAACTCAAAATATCAAGGTGGACCTTACATTTCGCCGGAACGCGTCTCGCGAAGTTGTAAAATCGAAATAGCTAATTAGTTCATTTAATCCCTATTCGGGACATAGGGCATCACTTAAACATTAGGCACACAATTTATGTTTTTAATTTTTCCAATTTCTGTATTTTTCCTTTCAGATGAAAGCCCTAAAAAACTATTTTAATTGGAGAACATAAAAAGGTAATACAAAAAGTGTTCATGTCTGAATCGCAACTTTAGATTGTTTTTTTTTTCCTAAATTCAATTGTATTTTGTTGAAGAAGACTTTAAAACCGTCGATAAACGCTCGCTCATGTTTTTTTTGTCTTGTGCACGTCTGCGGCATAATCTCATAGCTTAACTCGTATTATAGAGTATATATTTAGAATCTCAATTAATCTAAAGTGCTCTCGATGTTCTTTTGTATGACTATAGGCGCAACACCGCGCGTACATAACAAACCGAATCGCAAGTGCGCTCGCGCCCGTTAATTGATAGTTTTTCCAAGTAAATTGCGATTCGTCGTCCGATGAACATGTCCTTCGCGCATACACACATTTATATACACAGAGAGAGCATTCTCGCGCTAAAGCACAACTATTATAATTACACCGTGTGTCCCATAAATTGCATCCATACCAGAGCGTTTGCGCAAACAAAGCGTGTGAGCGTGTATATGTGTACACATAAGTGATTGTGTGTCTATGTGTGTGTGTGTGTTTATGTTGAAGAAGCTAAAAGAGTTAATGTCACACTGAGGACACCCGGCTAAAGATTTATATGCATTTAGTATCCTCGCTGAGTGTGTGTATGTGTACGTAGACACTTTTTATATGCCGGACACAAAGTACAACTGCACGCTGGCTGCTGCTGCTGAAAAAGCGTCTTCGTCGGTCGCTGTGCTCAGCTTACCGTACACACACACACACACACATACATTGCCATAGGAATGTTAATTGCAAACAAAACTGCAGTTCGCGCACAAGAAGACATATTTTATGTTCGCATTTATATGGCGATATAAATATGTGTGTGCAATATAAATATAAATATACACACATATGCACAAATGTACGAGAGTTCTTATAAGAGACTTCTGCTTGTGAGTGTGTGTGTGTGTGTGTGTGTGTGTGTGTGTGTATGTTTGTTCATAAAGAAATCCAAGGGTTTTATTCCTTTTGTTTTTGCATCAGCGCAACTTTGTTTGGTTTCTTTGTACAAATGCATGAAATCACCAGTTTCCTTCTCTGCATCGCTCCCACCTCCAATCGATAGACGTGCGCAAGATCCAAGATATCCACAGCAAATAGAGATATTTCTGTAATATACATATATAAATGCAGGTATACGTGTATATTGTATATATATATATATATGTATATGATCTTCCAATCATCATAATGGATTGCGAGAAAAACCACAAAATCATTTTTTTGTTATTTATCATGAGCTCAGAATATTGCCTATTTGTTTTCTTAATCTCACAACCGCATCCATAATTTAATGTGTGTGTTTTTGTGTATATATGTGTGCCTGTATATCTACATATATAGCACCATATATTAGATCTACAAGCATTATGTATATATTTATATTTATATATATATATATACACATCATATTAAATAAAGCAGAGTCGCGGTCTGATCGGGCTCTCATCCAATACCGCACAAGTTGAATTCTTCGCGCAGCTTCCCTCCCATTTGGTTAATACCGCTGCTGCTGATGATGTTGTTGTTGTTGTTGTTGTTTTTGTTAGCTTTGATGCTTGTGATGTGCGGTTTTGTTATATATGTACTTCTTAATTCCGAGAGAGGCTAAAAAGGAAGATCATGGCTGTTAACAAGACTTAAATCCATTTACAAAACCAAAGCATTGCAGATGAGGAAAAAACAACACACACAAACAAAACATCGCGCTTTCAATATTTGATCATCTCATCACCATATATATTTTCTGCTCCATTTCGTTACGGTGTAAATATTATGTTGGTTTTCGTGTTTATTAAATTATCATTGAAATCTATATTATATAGATACACTTGTTTAATGTATATATAGTGGGAATTATAAAATATACATGTATATTTATTTTGAAGATGGATGGAGGAATTTATACATGGCTCATGCTGTGGCTCTATAGATTAGGCATAATGCGCAGGTATTTTGTTATTGAATTAACCGCACACGCGCTTCTCCCGAACGGACCAAATGAACCGAGTTCTCGACTGACGGGTTCAGTGAATGTGTATATTGAGTTATTATGGCTTTTGTGGTCGTATAAAAAATATACCGATTTTTGGATGGATTTTAATTTTGCTAATTGAGGATTAAATGTATAATTTAAAGTAAAGAAGATCAATGAGATCGCGATGATGGTGATGTCGGCAAGTTGGTTTAAATGATGTCAGAAAAATAAAATAAAATTAATTTAATAAAAAAACTATTACAGGTTTATCGATAATTATTTCGTCGGGTCTGGTTGGAATTACATTGCATTGGCTTATTGCTTCTAAATTAACATTATTTTAAACTGCATATGATCAGTACATTCATCAGTCAGTAAAAAACGGCAAAAAACCTATGGACTCTACATAAAAATACGACATTGCTGTAGGCGGAATTCGAATATGTAGTAGTAGATGGTGATATCTCCCTGGAACAGTTCGTCCTTGTCATATGGGGTTTTCGGTACCAGGCTGGCTCGTGAAAATACTCCGGATTTTATGTTTCCTTCAGTATACACTCCTGCATTTTAACCTCTCGAGGCTCCATAGAGCGGACGAGAGCCGATGAATATCCAATCTGCTCATCGATGCAGAGTTATACAATAAGTTATTACGAATATGCCGATAGCTGTTAAGCGGTCGGTTGCAATCCCTAAGGAGTTACCGTTCCAGTTTACCGAGATTTAGAGCTTAGAGCTTAGAGCTTAGAGGGGGAAGAGTATTTTCACTTTTTTTCCTTTTTTTATTTGGCGCGTCAAGCCGACTACTTGCGCATTTCAAGAGCAGAGGAGCAAGAAGAGAGACTATTGCGTAGACAAGGTCAAAAGGATGCTCTCGATCATCTAGATAAAAGCGATTTGCTCTATGGATAGATAATTCAGTGTGAGTATAAAAGAATTATAGTGCATTTTTAACTTCAAAGTGACTCCAAAAATTTTAAAATAAAAAAAAATCCAGCCGCACATCGAAAATCATCTCCTCTGACGAATGCCGTTCGAATTTCTGGTTTCAGATGATCCTTTTTTTTAGAAATCCAAATCAACTTTTTTTCGAGACGCCTCCGGAGATTCCCTGCCAATGATTAAAATTTATTTCCATAAAAATTTAATATAATATTCCTGAACCTCTATTATGTAGAAAAGATTTAATGATGCAACGTGTCTAAATGGATCTGATGTGATCCCAGAATGAGTAACCTTGAGCGGTGCAGGGTAATCCGCTAGGAAGTGAATGGAGGATTCAATCTCTACGCACTGCACGCAATTCGGTCTTTCTGAAATTCCTATTTTGTGATGATGATACCTGCTGACTGGTTAGGATCCCGCAGACTAAAGCCAAATCCCGGCGACCAAGATTGTTTGCCTGTTTTTTTTTTAACATGGTTTCTTTAAGAACTGTTTGTCTTGAATTCCAGTGATTTATTTGTCAATTTTTCATCCACTCCTGGGTTCAGAGTCTGCTGAAGGTCCAATGAAACTGGAATCACTTCCATATATTGCAAGAACGTCGACGCTTTCATTTCCCGAAATTCCCATGTCCGATTGCACCCAGGCTTACGACATATTTGGGAGATTGTTTCTTCAGCTCCTCCCGATAAGTTCAATACAAGTCTCGATGTGAATCAAAATCCACTCAACGCCTTCAACTTGATTATCCGTTTATTAGTATAAATAAAAGATGAGAGTATAGTAAAAACTTCAACTTCAAAACTTCAAAACAGAGGTAAAGCTACCCAGTAAAAATTATAACTCAATAAGGGGTGTGCTGTCACAAAAGATACCAGCTTAAAGGGAACTGTCAGTTAAAGGTTAAAGGTTACCTGTGTTTTCTTCCCAGGCTGATCTGACTTATTAAATTAAGTGCTTTTTACATAAGGTCGTATCACACAGGTCGGCATAGGTTATTTTACAAATGCCTCGCTCATTGAGATTAACAACAAGTTCATTGACGTCCATACTTAATAGAAAAGAAGGTAGAAGCCCCCTTGGGGTGTGCCTCTTTTAATCTAGACTTTTACGAATTGGTGGAACTAACGCTGTGAAACTCACATGCTTATTGAACAGTATCAAAGAAAAAAATATTGAATCCACCTACGATACAAGGAAAACTCCAAGATAAAATGATTTGTTGATAAGAGCTTATTCTGCTTTCGTCACAGACATGCAGAGCAACGGAAAGTATAGTAAGCGTGTTGATTACTATGAAGAGGGTGTTTTGGTATATAATCTCATCAATAATATGTCTATCGATTAACCTCTTAAGATATTTAAGCAAGACGAATTCGTCCGATCCGATTTCGTAATGAAAGAGACATGAACATTCTTCCAGGGTGTAGGCATGTAGCCAAAGGCCAGACATTCTATAAACATGTCGAGCAGGGAATACTGTAGAACTTCAAGAGATTTGAATGACAAAAAATATTTTTTCGTCCAAATTTTTTTTTCTTCATTAATTATAGATCTCGCTTCTCTACAGTTTTCAGAGAATGTGCTGACATGCGTGGTATTAGGGAATACACCTCATCATCAACAACCTTACTGTTAGGAAAGTGTGTTTCCCACAAATAAATGGTGATGTTAAAGTACAGGATATACTCGCGAGTGTCTCTTGTTATCAGGACTGTTGCAGACTCAAGATCCCCAACATATTCCGTTTAAAAATTCCATTGTGGTGTCATTGCAGATAGGGTTTCTTGAAATTTAACCCAATTAGATGATTTACAGTAGCAAATTCCTGTCAACGGAATTTGGCCTATACAGAATTCGAAGCATTTCTGTGGTCTGAGGAGATCCTGTGAGGTCTAAGTGCTCTCTTTAGTCTCAACAATAATATTCGATCATGTAGTTTATCTTCCACGTCGAGCAAGCTTAGTAGTCTATAGGATGACACATTTGCTATAAGTTTATCTTCTTTTTTCAGTAATTATTAGTGATATTTCTCGCTCTAGTTTTAAATTGTCCAGTTTTTTGATTAACCATCGACCAGAATTATTTTGCTGAAGCATTTCTCGCGGTATAGGTATTTAGTTTTGAAACTTCAAATATTACATAATTATGGTCACTTAGCGATTCTCTTTCGCTGACCTTCCAATGTCTTTGAAAAGTGGATTTTGTATTGCTAGTCACATTTTCAATGATAAACGAATTTTCGGCCATCCAATTTGTAATCAGCGTACTCCATCACCCATTGTAATGATGAAGCATTAAAGTCTCCTGCTAGTATGACAAATTCTTTATAATTAATAAATGTCCGCTGGTGTATAATTTGCATACAATGATTTCTACTCTCATGAATTATTTTTTATTAAATTTGATTCCTGTTCATTATGACATTCACCTTCGTGCTCTTCAATTCTTTTATATTTGTTTGCTGTTTCCTTGTTTTCTTCTAGGTATCGAACCAGATCAGATATAGTACTGATATTCTTGATTTCCTTTACTGCATTATAGGATTCTTTGAGTACTGTGACGAGTCTTTTTATCTCCGCTATAAATTGTAATATTCACTTCTGTATGAGGACATCGCTCTCGCTTGTCCTTGATGTATCGGGTGAGATCTTAATTCTCTTAGTTCCTGTTGTGTTAGTTGTACTTTGCCTTCTGTTTTTCCAGGTGGAATTCTTTTTTTTCAGTAGGCAAAGGGTTTAAAGGACCCAACAACTCCCCCGATACATATATGGTACATATACTTAGTTATACTCTATATTGAACCTTATTATACGAGGATATTTGTGGCCTATGGCACTACTAGTGTTGCCAGGTGTAAACAATCACGTCCACTGGAAACTTTGACATTTTTGACTCAGAACGTTTTGTCATACGATTGCTAATAATTGTTATGTTTACAGTAGGTTGAACATTCTTCAAAAAAACGGTCATGTGGCGACTATGCCTCTAGAAAATCAATAGACCGTCAATTCAGCGTGGTATACGACCATTTCTTTGTCAGAAGTTTTCGGTGAATTGAGAAAAACATCCCAAAACGGCGGTCATCCGCCTTACAGTCCCGACTTGGCACCCAATGACTTCTTCCTCTTCACAATAATCAAAGATAAATTGCGTGGTCAGCGATTTGCATCGCCTGAAGAAGCGGTTAAAGCGTTCAATAACCATATTTTAGAGCTATCATCTTCGGACTGGTCAAAGTGCTTCGAAAAATGGTTTGAGCATATGCACAAGTGTATAAATTTATTTTTTTTTTAAAAGCAATAAATGCATTTTTGATTTTACATATTTGTTTTTTCATTACCAGGCCAGAAATATAAGTAGCCCCTCGTATTTAAGTATCCGGTTTTTTCTAACCGAAATTGATTATATAAGCATTGCTAGCCAAACCTCTATTCAATATTTTTAATGTTAATGCACTTGTATACATTCGTAGGTTGGCTTATCAGCTTGTGTTAGGTCAGTGTTCGTTCGTTGTGAATTGTGTGTGCAATAAAATACTATATATATATTATATTTATACGTGTAAGATTGTAAGTACATTTGGAGTTTTGAGATTGTATGTTGTGTTGTTTGTATTTTATGATTACGGGTGTGTCTTAATATTGGAAAAAGTTAAATTAATTACACATAAATAAAAAAAATAATATCAGTTTAGTCAACATTA
Organism: Bolitophila hybrida; assembly: GCA_027564075.1. NCBI lineage: Eukaryota > Metazoa > Arthropoda > Insecta > Diptera > Mycetophilidae > Bolitophila > Bolitophila hybrida. The sequence continues at coordinate 6,860 of JANSTU010008132.1, forward strand.
TAATTTCTAACAAATTTAGAATTCCAAATATAGAATAGAATTATTATTTGCTTTTATTAGAGACCTTTTGCAAAATGTTCGCATATTTATTATTTAAATTAACATATATATAAATAAAAGTATAAACTATTTCAAAAATTCTTCGATGCAATTGCATCGAAATTTGTATACGCATAAACACATATAAAAACCGCGCTCGATAAATAAATTGAGTTATTCGTTGATGACAGACCGTTTAATTAAATTAATACAAATTTACTGGTTTTCCTTCGGTCAATGTGATTTTTCGCTTGAATACATATTTATTAGACACACACATTACTTGTGTAGGTATTTATTCGAAATGCAATAAAATATATATATTGTGAGAGAATTATGTGAATCTATAAATATTCTCGCATATGAATATACAATTCAATATTTAATATAAAATAAATTAAATTGTCCATTTTCTAAAGAATAAAAAAAACGTTTGACTGTAATGTCGATAAATCTCTATTTTGTTAGCGTTTATCGAATAACTAACTGTTATTAGCAGCGGTTAAGTGCATTCTTTCTATAATTAATGCACTCGCAGACAGTATGTCTTGTGTCGTTTATTATATTATTTCTATATGTGCAACTGTGTTTGTTTTTAAGATGTCTTATTGAATTATGATGTATTTTGCTATAATTGATTAAATAGTTTTTTTTTAATATTAATATTATTAATTTTTTAAAATATTTACTTTTGTTATATAGAGGCTACTACGAGTATAACTGTGTTTACGATAAGTAGGAACATGCACATGCATTTTATTCTTCTAGCCAGCGCCTAACGGCACCAGTTCGTACTATTGCAATAAAGCGATATAATTCAACTTACTTTTTTGAAGCAGTCAAGAGCTAAACGGGTAGTGGATATTTTGATTCATAGTTAAAAAATCTTATTTCTGTAGAAATTCTCTATAAATCGGAAAGAAGAAAAATAGTAGATGGTATAAATATAATAGTTTCGGTCGGCTGAGTTTTATTATCGCGATTGTAAAATCTCATCCGTTTTTTTATAAATTAACAATATTTTTTATAATATAAGTGAACTGAATAATTTGACGCTAGTTTAAGGGCGGTGGTAATTATGGACATTACAGAGTTTTTGTTGTATGTGTATGTATATATGATCTTCTATGTACTGCGTACTCGTATGTGTTAGTGTATTATTATGAATTGTATTATTAAAACAATATTGTATACTCGGGAGATGAATTGTGACCGTAGCCGAGTACACACACACATTTAATTGTAACCCGTGAGTTAAATAATAATAATTGACCACTAGCTGTTCCCAAAACGTCTTCAAGGAAACATTGGCCAAACCGGAAACCAAAGTCTTCCAAGACCAATATACACAAAGGATTTTTGTCACAGTCACGATTAACGACTCGCCTACTTAACTCCAAGTAGACACAGCATCCGATATAACCATCATCTCTGAAGATACCTGGACAAATCTCGGTTGTCTCTATGGTACAGTTCCTGCTCATTCTGCCCAAAACGCATCAGGAGGTAAGCTGAACTCAGATTTTTACTACAAATTACGAATCATTCACCCCAGAACTTCAAGTGTAATTTTCGGATGTATTTCCGAAATCTCTTGGCCACCACCAAATATAAGGCCACATTACATCTCAAACCCGGAGCGAAAGCAGTGTTTCGCCCTAAAAGACAAGTGCCAAACGCTTGACGAAGAACTATGTCGACTAGAGTTAATTGGCGAGATCATTAAAGTTGATTTTTCAATAGATTAAAAGTACGATTTGATGGGGAAATATTTAGTCTGTTGTACAAATAGTTTGGACTTTGCGAGTCAATAAGACTTTTAAGGAAGATACATGATTTAATTATTAATATTAATAATTACCAAGAATTACATTGCGTTTATTGCCCAAAGTATCAAAATTACATATACGGAAAATAAATCTTGTACAATCATTAAAAGCTCGCTCCAGTATTTTAGATGAAGGGGTCCTTAGTTGAACCATCGCAATATGTCCGTATGATAACAATGGAACTAGATACTAGAACTAGATACAATTTAATTTCCATTGACATTAGGTGGCTATGGTCAGACCAGTTAAGCTCGCAATCAATGATTAGACCAAGATTCTTCACTGGGGTAGAGATGCGGATCATCGTTTTATTAATTTTTAGAACCGGCAGATCGGTTAGGGCTGATTTACGAGGTGGTGTGAAAATAATTACTTGGGTTCTTTAACATTCAGAATTAGATGATTTTTTGACACAATTCAAAGACGTTCTCATGAACATTTTGAAAGCAGGTAAACTGCTGACTTTGTACACTGATATGACAGGACTGATATATTTGAACATCATCAACAAAGAGGTGATACTTGGATATACTATTCAGGACGGACGGCAAATCATTATTGTGTATAGAATAGAGAATAGGACCAAGGACTGAACCTTGAGGAACACCGGAAGTGATTGTCAACGCATTGATAGCGATCTTTAAGATAATTAGATATAAGGTTTTCCAGCTGAAGATAAAAATTAAAACTAGGATGTTTCGAACAGAGGACGTCGTATCATTAAGCTTACGCCTGATATCATCGGTCACATTGAGCAAAGCAGATGAAGTACTATGACCTGCACGTAAACCAGATTTAAATGTATTAAATTAAATAGGTTATTGATGTTGAGATGATCGTTAATCTGGTTTTTAATTATCATCTCGAGTACTTTAGATATTACAGGAACATGGACGTGGAAATATTTAAATTCATGGGAAAAATTATAAAGAATATATAAGATATAAGAATAAAATAAAACCCACTGGTGTTGGGGGTAACTGTTGCATATTTAGATTTTAGTCGAATAAAAATTATGGGAATAATTAAAAAGCTAAAAGAAACAGAAAAAAGTACCTGATAAAAAGAACACGTGGACGGCCGACATAAGTACGGTACAATTACAAAGAACAAAGCAGCATGGAATACATAAGGAAGTGGAGAAATTAAACCTAGAAGTGAATATTGCCGAAAACTAGAGAGTGTTTAAGCAGAACTTTGAGATATAAAAGAATGTGTTCAAATAACGATATGTTTGAACGCAATTGGTCCAGAAGCAGTGGAGGCCTTTAATTCATTTAACATAACAGATGAAGACCGAGCAGTGTACGCATACCAAAGAAAAACGAGGTATATCAGAGCTTTGTATTTCACGAAAGGTATCAGCAAGAAGGTGAACCATTTGATAACTTCTTACTGGATTTAAAGAAGAGTGTTAAATCTTGCAGATTTGGAGAAATGGAATCGAGGATGATCAGAGATAGAATCGTGCTTGGAGTATCGGAGAAGCAGCTACAGAAACGACTACTTGAGGCTGAAAATGTGGACTTAGCAAAGGCAATTGAATTAGCAAGAGCAACAGAGATATCAAAGGCACAGACTATAGAAATTCAACTACCACGCACATCACTGGATACAATAACTGCTGATAAGTATAAAAGCTCTCAATCTCAAAATAGAACAAATTATACAACAACACTACACAATACACAAACAATTCCAATAAATTAATTTAAAGTCACATTTTAACATGCACCGGCAATTTAATACTAATCAAAACTTTAAAAGTAATAAAAATTATAATTTTAGCAACACAAATAAAACTTGTTAATATTGAGCAACACAACATAATCGAGGTGAATGTAAAGCATACGGAAAGTCCTGTGACAATTGTGGTAAACTTAATCATTATGCTGTAGCATGTAATTTAAGATAAGTACGGGAGTTAAAAATTAATGAAAATTAGATGGAATTCTGCATTGACGCTATCACAGGTGAGTATAAAAATGTACCTTTATTTAAAACGTAAAAATTTTGGTATCAGTTAATTAGAATCAATGATAATATAATTAACTTCAAACTAGACACTGGTGCGGAGATTAACGTTCTTCCTTTGATATTCTTGAACCAATTAAAATTGAAAATGTATGAATGTTTAAATAGAATAGTGGCGTATGATGGAAATCAAATTAAACCATTGGGCATAGCAGAAACAGTTTGCATGGCTAAGAATGAGATTTCATATCGGAAATTTGTTGTTGTGGATACGAACTCGGTTCCTATTTTGGATCTACAAGGTTGTATATAACTAAATTTAGTTAAAAAAAATACAATAGAGAATCCACAATCACAAGATGCATTCATTGCAAGCAATATAGATGTTTTTGAAGGTTTAGACTGTTTTAAAGATTATTTCAAAATTGAAATAAAAGATAATGTCACTCCTATAATTAAACCAGCCAGACGAGTAGCAATGTAACTTCTTCATCCTCTGAAGATAGTCAGGTTGAACGAGAAATAATAGTAAAAGTTGATCGACCAGCGATTGGGTATCAAATCTCGTAATTGATGAAAAACCAAATAAATATTTAAATGATGCAAATAAATTCGAAAATTATTTAATTCCCACATTAGAAATTGTTAGCAAAATTAAATGACAAAAAGATATTTTCAGTCAATAGATGGCTATTATCAAATAAAGTTGGATGAAGAATCTAGCAAATTTTGGTGGTAATAACAGGATGACTTAAGAGTACAGAATGGGATACATTTGGATTAAAAGAATCTAGTTAATCATTGTAGTAACTGTTAGAGAAAGGAAGGAAGTGTATCTGATGTAGATAACATATCAATATTCTTAATGTTACGCCACAATACGCGAGAAGGTAGATTTTATTTAAGAAAAGGGGAGTAATTGGATACGTTTTTACAGGTTTAAGTGGGGCGTGAGAGTTAAGGAGTTGAAGTGTGTTATTTTCAAAAACATCCACAATTGCATCAACATCAATCAAGAAGACTTTCCGGGTTTATTAGCTTAAAATCGAAACGTGGAGTTTTCACTAATAGAAGTTCAGAACAGAATGTCATGTCGAGAAAGCTGTGTTTTTGTAGTAAAGTTGGTAGTAGAATTAGAAAAGACAAGATCAATAAGGTAGGAGGCAGTTGGAAAGAAATGGGAAGGTATAGAAGGCAGAAGATGAAGGGAAGACTGGGTAAAGAAATTGAGGAATAAAGAAGTTTGACTTGACAATGGGCAACGAAGATCACCAACAATTATGATTTAATTATATTGTGGTGTAAGATTGCAGAGCAAGTTATCGAGAACTGCTACTTCATCAATTGAAGGAGGTTTATAAATAACACCAAAAACTCCTCCACAACACATCCCGATGGTTAGGAGTCTTAATTTGCCCTGACGCGAGTCTAACAACTTTGCAGGGCAAATGCGATTGAACATGCGACTTCTCATAAGCCAGGCCAACGCGTTAACCCACTTGGCTATGCCTATGGTTGCAGCGTTTCAGCCAAGATAAACTGCAGACGTCCACGTATTCCCCGGATTAATTTTGGTATGGCAAAACAATCTGCTACACCATCATCATCACGTACGGGTTTGAATACCATTTCTTCTGCCCCTCTAAGTAACAATGATGTGATCGGTTCGGACATCACACCCAAACAATTTAGTACCATACATTTAAGTTTGGAGTCTCTGCAAATTTGACTCCGTTATTGCTTAACTCTTCATTCTGTCCTGATGGAACAAGGCTTCAGAAGTTTATAGTGCATAAAAAACGCTGTTTAACTAACAATGCCAGAAATGTTGCTACTGACTGCGCATTAACTGTTTTCCCAGAAGTTACGATACAATTAGATGTTCCTTTTGTCGATGCTTTTGCTAATTTTAAACTTGACTTTCTTCAGTGGAAAGGATCAGAGACGACTCTAACCCCAAAACTTCTGCCTACGAATTCAGGATCTATATCAACTGAACAAAGTTTTCAATTGCAAAGGTAAATTGTTGGACGTAATGTTTAGCAGTAATCAAGACGACGTCACTGTTGTCGAGTGCGCTGTGCCGTTAAGTAGAGTGGATGCTCGCTTCTCAAGTTTGAAGACGATAGATTGGACCTGGTAAAAAGGACAAATAGTTCAGCTGATTCAAATTACGCTAGTCTGAGATCTAGATTCGCATCGACCTGACATCCTTCTAAATTCTGGTCTTATGTGGACACTTATAAAAAGACCAAAGGTTTTCCTTCAATCATGAGGTTTGTTGGTGCGAATTTTTTTAATATCGAGGACATATGCGAAATCTGAGGTATTTTTTTAAAGTGTTTACATGTCTGAATAATGACAGAGGACCTGACAAGATTCCACCACAATTTTTGAGGAAATGTGCTGAGTCTCTTGCTGAGCCTCTTCTGATAATCTTCAATCTGTCCCTTTCATCCAACATCTTTCCAGATCGTTGGAAGGCGTCTTATATCACACCTATATTCAAAAGTGGATCCTGAAGTGATATTTCAAACAACCGAGGGGTAGCTATATTGCCTACTATAGCTAAACTCTTTGAGTCTTTAGTTTGCGATGTGATGACTTGTCGACTTAAAAGAACAATATCGGTTAATCAGCATGGCTTTATGGCCGGTCGATCTACTTCGACGAATTTGGTAGAGTTGACCAACTATGCTATTGATATGATGGAGTCTGGCTCGCAAGTAGATGTCGTGTACACTGATTTTAGCAAAGCTCTTATTCGAAAATTGCGTGAAATGTGTGTACACTCGTGTCTTCTGGGTTGGATTAAATCATATTTGAGCGATCGTACACAGTATGTGAAAATTGGTCAGAGATCTCGTTTCTTTACAGTGCTATCAGGAGTGCCCCAGGGAAGTAAATTGGGACCCCTTCTTTTTATTCTGTTTAGAAATGCCTTATGAATGCTGATGATTTGAAAATATTTACTAGAGTCGAAACGGTATCTGATTGCGAAGACCCACAGCGAGACTTGGACTTCATATCTTCATGGCGCAAGAGGAATTGCCTTTTTTTAAATATTGGTAAATGAGAATGTCTATAAAATGACAATGACAGTGAATGACATCTCCTTTACAAGAGTGTCTGAAATGCGTGATTTAGGTGTTCTCTTTGATGATAAGTTGTCGTTCAGTAAACATATTAACGTAACGATTGCAAAGGCATATTCTATGCTCGGTTTCATGAAGAGATTCTGCGAGGAATTCGTACACACCAAAGCACTAAAAAGGGTGTATTTGAAATAGGGTTCGGTTGTATGGAATCCAAGTCACGCAGTGCATTCTAATATTATAGTTTAGAGTCTATACATAAGAAGTATCTTCTGTGTGCATTTCGCCGGGCCGTAGTAAGGGAGGACCACTCTTCCATTTTATGCTGACCTCTGAAGATCTTGTCGTTAAGAACGACGAAACAATTCCCGAGTGTTCTTCATTTTCGACTTGCTGTCATGTCGCTTAGACGCGTCTAATTTGTTGTCACTGCAAATGTCAAAAAAATTTACCCGCTTTTCTAGTTTTTTTTTTAACATCGCGAGACGCGTTTCGGCTAAACGTAAGGTCCAGATTTATATCTTGAGATTTTGTTAATGTCATACGAATGGTCCTGTGTGTAATAACTCATAATTAGATGTTTGGATAGTCCTCCCTGGTCGGACTCAATATCCAACCATCTTGTATAGTCTAATGTTCCGGTTTTTGTTTACACATTTTGTTTATTTATTTACACCACTATTTGTATTTTGTAAACTAGTGTCAACTAGTATATTGTAAACTGTCAACTATGTATGTCACTATTTGAGAACGACTCCATCCCCACTTAGTGATGAGCTATTTTTACCATTAATAAATAAACAGAAAAAAAACAACCCTCGGATCCTGGGCAATACCATCAAAGCCTTGGTCCAGACTCCATATGGATTTCGCAGGTTCATACATGGGGCTCAATTTCTTAGTGCTCATCGATGCACTCACAAAATGACCCGAAATCTTTATAATGAAGAAAATAACTTCATCAACAACAATTGAAAAGTTACGTGAAACATTCGCACGTTTTGGTTTTCCTGAAGTTATAGTAACCGATAACGGCACATCGTTTACCAGCTATGATTTCGACATGTATTGCAGGAGTCTCGGAGTGCACCACCTCCGATCCGCTCCATTCCATCCTCAATCCAACGGACAAGCGGAAAGATTTGTGAATACATTTAAGTGTGCATTGCTTAAATCGAAAGGAGAGGAATTTACGCCGACAGCTCTTCAAACCTTTCTTCAAATCAAATCGATATATTTGGAAAAGACATGCGAACCAGATTCGTTCACGATTAAATAATGATGAGTCCGAATCCTCAGCAAATAATTTTATTAATCTGCTTGACCTAAATTTTCCAATAGATAACTACCAGCTCATAGATCAAAATAACAGCTCAACCAAAGGCATCAACGATCGCTCTAATATATCTTTTGAAGTAGAAAACTTATACCAGGTTAGACCGATGATGCACAAATTTCACCACTTCAACCGTAGATGCAACCATAAGCACTCGACATGGGTCATGAAATTCGTGGAAAATATATGTTCATATCTCCTTAGCCTTTTTATTTTAATATGAAAGGTGTTATCCACTCTAATTGTAATTGTTCATACTTCTATGTACTTCTTACTCGTATGTGTTAGTGTATTATTATTAATTGTATTATTAGAATTATATTGCATACTTGGCAGATGAATCTCCTACCTTTGGCGTCGTTAAATATCTCACATTAAAAAAGGAGCTTTTCTAATTTAAACTATTTGTCCTCAAAACAAACACACATCATACGAGCTAATAAAATGATAATATACACTTATTTTATTGGTTGCCGCCGATCTGAACAAAAAAAAAACAAGTCTCATCTGCGATCAGATAACAATTGACCGGTATTATAATAGAGTGCTTATCGGGCCAGCGCAATCGTTTGCGCGCGCACGCTGCATTAGCATTTCTAAAAAGTTTAACGTCTATTAATACGAATCTGATCTCAACGTAAAGATTTGTGTGAGCAACAAACTGAAGATATGTGTATGGATGTATATAATATGAAGCTAAATAAGTTCGATAGCAAAAAGCGTGTTTGATGAGCGCACTCTGCCCATCCTTAAAATAATTTATATCGAAATCGTTATCGCTCACACATCATATTCTATATATGCATATATTTTATATATAAATATAGGCAGGTATGCTATATATATATGTATATAAAACATGTATGTATTTTTTATACAGACGTGTCGCCATAAAGTCTCTGTGATGCTCTTCGCGCGACATTCCGAACGTGCGCGAAGTCCCAACAACGACTTAATTAATTAAAGTTTTCTCGTTTCGGTGTTGCTGCTGGCCTGCTGATGTTGCGTTGCTGTTGTTATTTTATTGTATAACCACATGATACACGGAGCAACGGAGCAACGCCAGGCATCTTCGCCATAAATTACAAAATAATAAAATAAACTATAATCATATCGTTTGGACGGTAAATTATTGTCGTGCGAGAAACAGCAATATAGCGATCCACAACACAAAATAAATGTATATTAAATATTTTTTATCGTGGCTAATAAAATAATGTAAATAATATATATATATATATATATATATATATAAGAATATATATTGTACA
>JANSTU010008143.1:0-16403 GCA_027564075.1 Bolitophila hybrida
CAAGCCCGTGTGCGGACGGACATAGACGCAGAAGACCCACCATCTTTTTGGTCTCCACGAGGCATAACGGCGCACCTAACCGTTACATCGGGCATCGGATTTTTGTGGCCGCGATTCAAGATTAAAACATCCATTTGGAGCCTGCCTGCACGGCTTACGATGGTAGTAGTAGTAGTAGTAGTTCCAATTATTGTGTGAATGTGTGAGTGAGTGTGTGCAATTTCGCGTTTGTGTAAGTGGAGGTTGTGCGGGCCCAGACCCACGCCAAAGCAGACTCTGATCCGCTAAGTCGCTGCCAGACACACGGACAGCATTCGGAGCACCGCTTTTTTTGCCGCTGGCGCTTAAGTTCCGTTTGTTTAGGGTCTCGGACAGTCTCCACTTGTGTCGATACAGTTGGCCTTTTTCTCAAAGCTGGTCCGTTACACGTTCAAAAGTTATAGGCGTGTAAACATGGAGTTCACTAACGCCGAAATTTGCACTATTTTGAAGTTTTCCTTCGTTAAAGGCAAATCCACTAGAGAAACATTCCGTGAGATTAATGGTGTTTTGGGGGATGGTACTCTATCACTTCGAACAGCGGAGGAATGGTTTCGACGATACAGAGCCGGTGATAACGTCACCATGGATAAGCCAGCCGGCGGAAGGCCTGTGACGTCTGGAAAACATCGAGTTAGACCGGCATGTGACATCTCGTGACATCGCCCATGATATAAGAGTTAGTCACCAAACCATTTTAATCCATCTGCAGAAGGCTGGATACGAAAACGGATCGGATACTGAAACGGAACGAACTCGACCCATTTTTGAAGCGGATGGTGACTGGCGACGAAAAATTGATCACATACGACAATATCAAGCGAAAACGGTCGTGGTCGAAGGCCGGTGAATCGTCCCAAAACAGTTTGTGCAACAGAGCTGTGTGATTGGTGGGATTGGTAGGGAATCATCCACTTTGAGCTGCTCCCATATGGCCGGACGCTTAATTCTACCATCTACTGCGAACAACTTAACCGCTTGAAGCAGGCGATCGACCAGAAGCCTACAGAATTGGCCAATAGAAAGGGTGTAGTGTTCCACCAGGACAACGCCAGGCCACACACATCTTTGCTGACTCGTCAGAAGCTACGGAAGTTCGGATGGGAGGTTTTATCGCATCCACCATATAGCCCGGACATACGAGGTAGATTGTGTTCCCAAAATGTCCAACTTCATTTTTATTATCCGTAAATTAGGATGAGCAACAAATATAGAGGAGTTACTTGAACATATTGAATTTCAAAAGTTGCAAGTTGCGTTTTTTTCGACGTTTGACGTTTGAAATTGTACTTTCTTTTGCGAGAAATAGACTTAACTTAGATATTTCTATTGTTTGCAGATTTATTATTTTTTTAAATAGAAATTATCCTAGCAAGTTTCCAGTTTAAAACGAAATGATGGTAAGGACAGTTTTCTCAGGATATAATTCGGTATGTTGTCTATACCACACGACTTTTTGTTGGCCCGGGAATTTTTATACTCACTAGGTGGCGATCTGGATGGAATACAGTTGTATTAGACGGTTCAAATCTGGATTATACAACATGTGGTTTATGTCTTATGTTGACAAGTCCTTGTACATATGTAGCTACTTCATTGTTAAATCTAGTGTCTCCTAGATGCTAGTTTTTAGTGTGTACCTTTTCAAAATGTTGTCCAAGAACGTTGGCTTAGTATCGATGGAATTTGCCGGCTAGAGTTCTTTCCGATAAAAGACTTAATTTTTCGAAATGTGTTGTAGTCTAATCTTGCACTTTCTAGTTTTCTCCTCCATGTTTCATCATACTTAAAAGTTGCTTCATTTTTCTTGGATGATCTTGTCAAGGCAGTCAATTTGAGATCTCAGAAGCTGATCGTTTTGACTATACCCATTTTTGTGACATCTACGACGTAATATTTTCTTGAAGTATTATCACAGATATGTATTGTGTGATTGGAGGAGCAAAGTTTGGCCTTATAATATCTAAGGTTTTTGTCGTACTCAATATGAAGATCGTCAGAGACTAGAAATATATCCAGGTATGATAAGTAGCTAGGGAGTGTTATAATCTTATGTTGAAGTTTTTCTCCGTTTCTATTTCTATTTTTGTTTAGCCACAGCTTATGAAGTGCATTAAATCTGCTTCGAGGATTATGGGATATGCTTATACAAACTATATAGTTTGGTTCGAAAATGGGATCAAGATGATGGTGCATTCTATCGACTTAAGATTTAATGGCTCTGGTTCGATTATCTTAAATGAGATATTAGATTTGGTGAGCATAGCTGTTCTGCCCCCACTTATGCTGTCTGGACGGTCATTTCTAGTTGAAGAATATGGCTTGAAGGCTTGCTTACAATAGAGTTTACATTCAAAAGTATAACATTTAGTGATTTGTAGTTCACTGTAAGCAAAAAACTCATAAGCGCGAAAGATTTGTCGTTGACAGAAATACTCTCATATTTTGGTCTAAAGATTGAAAAATGTCGAATAAGGGTTTCGAAACTCATTCCAAATTCTTTATTGGATTCTTCATCAAGATATTCAAAGCACTTTGGTTGGGTTGGAATCTGGTTAGTTTTTTGTGTTGGTTGTATTGTAGATGGACCTTCGCAATTAGTGTTGGTGAATGAGCGTTGTTTTTGCTCCAATTTCATCCTGTTTTCTTTGTATGAAGTAAAAGGACATCCTTTGAAGTTGGCTGGATGATCTTTTAAATTCTTATAGGACATTTTGTAGGCAATTATAGGTTGCGGCTTTTTCACTTTTACCAATTTTTCAGACGGTGTTGTATTTTAGACTGAAGATGTAGTAACTGCAGCAGTTTTCTGTGGTTTGTTAAATGGGGGAATAGGTAATGGATTTGGATTGTTGCCGCCTGAGACTTGCAGATTCATTTTATCAGTTTGAAGGTTCGCTTTTAAAGCAGTAAGTTCATCATATAATATGCGGTATTCATTTCTAGATTCTATTTCTATCTCAAATTCCTAATTTGCTTAAATATGGAACTCTTTTTACGTTCGTCGGAAGAGTATTAACTGCGTGCGTGAGAGAGAGCGCTATGGCTGTCGTCTTTTATTTTATTATCACTACCTTAACTATCACTATCACTGTTCCCCTTCAGGGGTATCTGGTGCACGTACACATAAAGCTTTTTAAAATACGTATGATTTAAAACCATAGGCTGGCTTATGGGAGGTCGAAGTATTTTTCGAATGTAGCACTTTAAATCAGTAGGATCCTCCTGCTAATTATTGCAGTATCAAAAAAGTCTTGCGGTATTTTCGCTATGTGTCGTTGCAAGCGCGTAGTTCTAGTTGTATTCATCGCATCGGGTCATGCAACAGCTTGTTGGAAAGGTCTTAACGCGCTAACACAATGTTGTTTGGATCAGTCGTTCATAAGTTATAGCGTCGCAAATATGGAGCAAAATAAAGAGAAAATCCGACATATTTTACAGTACTACTACGACAAAGGCAAAAATGCATCTCAAGCCACCAATAAAATGTGTGCAGTTTATGGATCCGATACAGTTTCTATTTCCACCGCACAACGATGGTTTCAACGTTTTCGTTCTGGAAGGCCTGTCGAAGAAAATTGCGACAAAATCGCTGAATTGGTCGAGAGAGACCGGCATAGTAGCAGCCGTAGTATCGGTCATGAGCTGGGCATGAGTTATCAAACCGTTATATACCATTTGAAGAAGCTTGTATTCACAAAGAAGCTCGATGTATGGGTGCCACACGAATTGATGCAGAAAAAACATCTTTGACGGTATCGACGCATGCGAATCGCTGCTGAATCGAAACAAAATCGACCCGTTTCTGAAGCGGATGGTGACTGGCGATGAAAACTGGGTCACTTACGACAACGTGAAGCACAAACGGTCGTGGTCGAAGCGCGGTGAAGAGGCCGAGACGGTGGCCAAGCCTGGATTGACGGCCAGGAAGGTTCTGTTGCTCCCCTATGGCCAAACGCTCAATTCGGACCTGTACTGCCAATAACTGGACCGTTTCAAGGCCATCTTTGATCAACAGAGGCCGAATTGTCTTCCATCGGGACAACGCCAGGTTTCACACATCTTTTGCGCCAGAAGCTTCGGGTGCTCGGATGGGAGGTTCTTTTGCATACACCGTATAGTCCGGACCTCGCACCAAGTGATTACCACCTGTTTCTATCCATGGCGAACGAGTTTTGGGGAGATAGGGGTAAAATGTAATGAGGCACATGTTAAAAAAATATATTTAATTTTACTTTTTTTTATTATGACTTTAAATTTGTTTTATATTATAGATTTAAAAAACAAATTGAATGCAGTTTGTTGAATCAGTTGGACACGTAGTAGATTTTTTCAACCATTCACAGCATTTTATGGCAGATATTGACGTGATTCCTAGTTTATTATATAATAAATAATGAAATAGCAAAATTAGTAGATTTCTAGCGCATTTTCTCTACAACTATGATAAAATTCAAAATGAATACTAAACAAATTCAAGAATCCGTCACGAAGGACCAAATTTCACAAGCCAACATTACGATTTTTTTGTATCATATTTTATTTTGCATTATCAGTAATCACAACAATTATAATAGTTTTACATATTTAATAACACATCAATTAACATATTTAATATTTTGTTTGTATGTATATATTTATGTACGTATACAAATTGCACATAAATGTGTATGTGTGTGTGTGTCGAGTGAACATTAAGAAGATGAGGATGGTCTAATATCGATATTTTAAAACGATTTTTTTTGTCTTGGGTTCAACGAAATATAATTTTTGAGTAATATATTGACATTATTTTCGGCTTGAGTGTTGGCTTTTATCTATATAGTACTATATAATAATTAACTTATTTAACAGCAATAAAACATATTCTATTTAGCATGCTGTTTAATTCGCTCTTTTGGAATGTGTTACTAATAAATATAAAAACAAAAAAAAATCATACACCGATCAAGATTCTCATAAAACGCAGTTTGCTAGAATTAAATGGATTCAAAAAGAGTCTGCTCGAGAATGTACGTTTGAAAATGAGAATAGAACAAAATGGGTCATAAGGATCATTGAGAAGGCACAAGAAGCGATTTTGTAGAGTACGATTGCGGTCTGCCTTAAATTGTCGGTTTTGTTTAGGCCAATAAGCGTTCCGAAAGGAGACTAGTGCAAACTCTGTTCTCTAGCAAATTTATAATCATAATTAGCATCATATATAATTGTATGTCTATAATCTATATACTTATATATAGTCTTAGGTTTGTTGCTAAGTCAACGTATTTCTAGATTACGTTGAATACACCAAATGCATCTGCGTCGTCACAGATCTACACAATTTACTATAAATATTTTTGTTAACACCAATTTCATCTAATTTAACATTAAATTCATGTAAGAACGTGTATAGATTATGTTATGTTTTTTGTTAATTAATAATGTTGTGCTGATTTTCGGCTGTTTTTTTTATTTTTTAAGTTAGACACTGAGTATTTATTATTTTATTGCGATTCGCACTGTATTTATGTATATGTGTTTTGTCTTTTATTTATTTACTGTTTCGGTCACTGTTTTTACTTTGTAGGACTTTTTTTTTGTACAAATTTGCAGTATTTTGCATTGCTGAGTAACGTCAAGTCATCGCCTCAGTATTTATGTATATTTCATCTAAAAAATATTGTATATATATATATTTATATATTATTGTTTCATCAAAGTTATTATGTACAATTACGTGTATGTTTTCTGGGTTTTTATTATTATCATTTTGAAATTCTAAGTTAAATGTATGTGTTTTTTTATTTTCTTCCTTAAGTCGTCTAATATTCTAAATATTCTGAGTTAGCCGCAAGTAGAAGTATTTATTTTATATGTATTTAGAATTTATACTAATTTTGTTATATTTGCAGTTGCTTTGTAGAGTAATTTTCTAAGTTATTTAAGTATCGGTATGACAATTCTAGATAGATATACATTTAATTATATTATACTATAGGTAGATACGCACATCAATATTATATATAATCAAAATCACAACATCGAAGGTGGTTTATCCGTCCAAACTGCGGGAGCTGTTTATCGGCTCTCTATAGCGCGGATCTTTTGAATCCGACGTTATTTTTGTTTTGGCTTACATTAAGTTATTATTAGTACATTATTTTAGATTTACATTTTGGTTTTATTATTGTGTTTTTTTAAGTATGTTAATTTTTGAAACACTTATAAGGCGGGGAGATGTAGTTCAAAGATGTTTGGGAATTTTAACCGAGATGTGAAGAAGAGTCACATGCAAATGACGGTATATGGATTTTGTTATTAGATATTTATTTTAGTTATTTTGATAATTCTTATATTTAATGGGTTTGGTAAAAATGCCTATTAATTTCAAATTTTGCAATTAGCCAAATTGGATTGTATGTAATAGCCCAAAAATAAATTACAAGAAAATTCATTTAAAAATGAACTGTCGTTAAACGCCAAATAATTCACGCAATGTTTAAATGATATGGTCATATTTTTCATTGACTCTAATAGCCCAAACTTTTAACTTTTTCTCACGCAATTTAGTATTGAAGACTACCTCCGGTCATCTAATGGCAATTATCTTATTTCGGTGAAGTTGAATTAACTTGATAAACCTCGGATCTCAACTGTATTGTAGTATTTTTTTAGTTTTTTTATTGGTTTTAATGTACGATACTTTTGTTGGGCAGTTTAGACGTTAGAGAATAACTTAATTTATATTTCATTAGAGCCGCTCTGACCATTTAAACTAATAAAAATTGGGCATTTTTGTTTGCATTTCTTTTTTTATAGGTAAAAAATATACTAAAACCCTAAAAAAACATAAGCATACTTCGTGGACAGGTAAACAAACTGAACAAATATTTCCTAAGAACATTTGGAACAAATTAAAACATTTAATCATTTTAAACTATTTCCATTCTATAGTATAACTTTAAAACACTTAACTGATTGTCATATTATATTCAATTGTATAATCTAAACTTGTGCCTATAGTTCAAACACTGACAAATACACACTAATCACTAAAAGTTTGTCTAATCAAAAGCTAATTCAGCTAATTATGTCCATAATAAACAATTTCAAAACAGTCGTGTGTAATGTGTATGTCTACAATCTAGGTCTATACACTTTTACAAATCTACTCGGGAGTCTGGTTACTCAAGTCTATAATTCAATATTTTTTGTACAGAGTGCAGAGATAATAATAAATAAAAATTGTCGCGGATTTTAAACTGCGATTTTGTAATTTATTGCATTTTTTTAATAATCGTCGTCCATTTAATTATTGTGACTAATACAATTCAAACAATGAAGAATAATTTATGTATAAAGAGGTTTTGTATTAAATTAGGATGCAAAGGCGTCTTTTTAAGTTTTGAAGCTAAATGCAAGAGTTGATTAACTGAAGTTGGTCAATTATAATCAAGTATAAACAGTAGCCAAGTAGGTGTTGGTCAATTGGTTGTCAATCAATTTGTCCAGGCTAGTGTAAACGCAGTGGGACCAATAGATGGCCAATTAAATTTTATTTGCATACATGTGGATAATTAAAAAGAACTTTGCACTAACTGCACTTTTCGTGTTGTTTCAGTATAGTTTTTAGTACTACTTTTTGTAATACCTCACACTTTGTTTGGATGGCTGTTGCGCACTTAATATCGAATATAATAGCATTTTCTCCTTGGGAAGAGCCTGCATTAGACGCTTTAAAAAATCTTTTTTTACATAAATTTCTTCCTACACTATCCAAGAATGTGTCCCTAAAATTTCAGAAGCAAATTCGAAATATTTTTGAAGTTTCAGAAGAAATAGTGAGCATGCGTCGAGCAGGTAAACGAGCGGCCGCATCGCGCACTGCGCACCCTTGATCTATTGTAAGTATTATAGTGCCTTCGAGACCCTATTAAGTGTTCGTAGAAGGTCTTTATGGAGTTATGGTAGGGATAAAAGTATGTTTATAACGGTATATATGAGCTGGCTGCGCCGGCTTGAACAAAGCTACATTTATAATATCTTGAAATCATGCAGAGCCTTTCGGTTAGCTTCGGCCGCAAAACTTCAACTGAACGAACTGGAAAATAAAATTGGTATGGAAACCATAAAGAAAATTGTTCTTCGAATCACGCAGGCTCGGCCGGGAAAATGGAAGTTCATTCCGAGTTGGAAATGTTCTCAAGGTCTATCGAGAAATTTGGAGTAATGTATAATAGTATTACATTGGCGACGGCGACTCAATAAAAACTCTTGTTATGCTGAACAGGACCAAAAACGTAGCAATAGAAAACAAGAGAAGATCGGTGAAAAGAAGCGGCTCACCGAGACTGTAATAAAACAATTTATTACGTCTGGCGGTACGAAGAAAGCTGAATTCTGTAGAAGGTATGAGAACTGCAATAATGGCGACACTCGATCATTATTGCTCTACAGATGTATTACCTCGCCACGACAATTGCCCGGAAGGAGCTGAAAGCTGGTTTGAGTGGCGCAAAGCTAAAGCGACAAACACCTTGGCTGCTTTTAAACATCCACCACGTCTAATTAACGAACATGTCGAAAATCACATACGTCCTGTGTACGAGGATTTATCCAAGGACGAGCTGGTTACGAGGTGCTTGCGAATGAGTCATTTAATTCCACTGTGTGGCGCATGACACCGAAACTTCTTCACTCAGGCATTAAAATCGTCATGATTGCTGCTTATATCGCTGGAGGGATGTTTAATGAAGGCTATAGTGCAGTATTGAAATTGAAACAATGCAGTTGCTGGACCCGACAGAACAGGCGCGCTTCATTTTCAACCAAAGAGGCCAGAACAGCCCGTAGACTGGAACATCTGTGCGAAAACCAATTTTTCGAAGAATCAGAAGGGCAACTCTATGGAACAGGAATCGCTGATTAGCATATTAATGCTTAATTAAACGTCCTATCGTAACGGGACAAAGTGCATTGTATTCGGGGTTAAATTCTCTTCTTTTGAAATTAAAAAAACCTTAAGAAAGAAACAATCTAAAGTGATTGCATTTTTTTTTTCACTTTTTCTGGATTTTTTTTGGTTTAACTAGTTTCGGATGGAAATTGCGACCAGCATCTTTCCCGCCATACGAGAAATACATAATCGAGGCGCCTCGGCGAAATGCTTTTACAAAGAATAATATTACATGTATCACAATACAAAAATTTGAGAAGACTCTTCAAAGATGTACTAATAAACGCTAAAAGTATCGTTTCTTTCCTTCACAAAAAAATCTCCAAAAATCGATTTTTTGAAGCGTCTTAAGCAGGCTCCACCAACAACTTATTGACTTGAATTATTAACAACTAAAACAAAATTGCGCTCCAAAATGATGATCACTAATTGCCATTTTATTGATAAAATAATTGACCAACTTTTATTGAAAACCGTCCAAACAATTTATTGACAATCCAAGTCAAAGTTTGAGTAGGTTTATATTTGTTATCTATTAGAAGAAGCGCACAATTATTCGCTAATTGAATTTATCCAATGTGTATTTTTGTTTATTTTGATAATTTAAATATTGGCACATGGAAGTCCAAAAAGTACCTTTTTATTACGATACTGTGTGAGGGAATCAATTTAAAATGTATATTACAAACAACTCAACACCTTCTAATATATTTCGCAAACTTATGGTACCACTAAAGATGTAAATTATCCATCAATAATCTTAATAATTGTTGGTTTTTAGATTCAGATTATATTTAGATGTAAACTTTCGTTTTCATTGCAAAGCCATAAAATATGGAAATTTAGTTTTTTCCGTAAAATATGTAAACAAATTTATAAAAGTAATATTTTACAGTATATGAGATGCGACAGTTCTTGTTTATATATCATTACTAACGGCGGTATTTTCTGGTGGTGTTTTCGAGTGGGTGAAATAACGGCTTCCGACACACCCAATCTGATTTATCTAATGCATATTTATTTTAATACTATATACACATATAAATCCTTTCTAAGGGAGAATTTAATCAATTTTTAAGATTTTTTTTTTGTTTTGCTTACAATCATTTGTAATGTATTTTGTATTTATATTTGTATGTAGGTTTTGTTTATGTTCTATACAGTCAATTCAAAAAGTGCTTTGCATTTGTTTGTTGTTTACTTTATTTGTACAAAGGTATCGCGCTTCTATCTCACATCCTTCTACCCAGTCGCGAGATTTGAACAGATAATTAAAAATTAAAATGTATGGTGCAACATCAGAATTGCGTCTTTTTAACAGTGACAAGCTTATAAACTAGAATTACTAAAAAACTACAATATTAGAATTGTTATATACATAATAAGATAGATTTCTATTACTAAATACACGAAAAACAGCGATTACAAAATAAAATTAAAGCATATTGCATAATTTATTGTACCTTAACTTAAAACTACGCTGTCTGCGCGGTGGTCTCCTAAGCCAAAAACCGCATAACTACAACTATTTTATACGTTCTAATATTATAGAGATAATCTACAAATAGTCTGGATAGAGTTTAGTGTTAAATTTACAATTTGACTATATATATATAATATTCTTTAGAATTTATGATTATATATAAACGTTCACTAGTCAACATTAGGCCAAGTATAAATACTGTATTCGAATATATATACAATATTCAACACGCAAGTTCTATATATCAGTATATGTATTTGATAGAAGTTACTTTTTAAATAATGCATTTTCTAAAACACACAATGTACAGATTTAAAAAATAAATAAATTAAATAACTGTAGATTTTGTACGCATTGCAAAATTACGATTCCAGGTGTGTAGAACAGTTGGAGTTATTTGTGGTGGTTGTCTGACCTTCGACCATGCTCAGCGAGTGGAATAGCACCAGAAAGCCTTCGGTCGAGATGCACGTTCGAGAGTCCGTGTCCTTTTCGAGCAGTGCTTTTGCCTGTAAAATAACAGATGTATCAAGTAATTAAAATATTTTTTCGATTGTAAATTTAAGAGTAAAACAGATTTGATTTGTTTATATTTATTATTACAATTTAAATAAATACAATAAATAATTTGAATACTGTCTATGTCCGGCTAAACTGTATGATTATAATCAAATACAAAACACTAGTTCCAATGATCTAAAAATACTAAATATTTTAATAGGCCCAAATTTAGTTAAAAATCATTTACAGCTTTGATGGTGGTAAAATTAATGTCCCCGAAACCATTAACTGAAATTGTTATCGGCTCGTGGAGCATCTGCAACGAGAACAATCGTAGGGTGTCTGCACACACTTTGGATATTTTCTGATGATTTATGCCATGTACCAGTGATGCAGTCACAACAGCCTAAATATTTGTATGATAATAAGTTGTATTATGAAATATTAGGAAAATACCGCTTTACGACATTCATGACAAGAGCTTGCCAAGAGAAATATCGGCAGAATGATCGGTATGAAAAAACACGTTGAGCCTATAAAAATAAAGTTCATATAAACCAATTCCACAATAAGTATCGCATAAATACATATCGTTATTCGCGTAGAATACACATGATTGGTAAGGTTCGAGTACATAAGATTTGAATCGACCACCAGGTCAAATATAATCTCTGTGATGAGGGTGACCAGAGATCGCTCAAACGAGGTCGTTATGCCGTGTGTGATTAGCGAAAGTTTTCCGTAAATATACTGAACACTCAATATATACTCTTGAAGTCTTGAATTATTTTGTTTCCTCTGTAAGATGAGCAGTATTTCATTTAATACCATTAACCGCTCATACACCATATCCACATAAAAACGATTCTGAATAAGACGCACGCAGATTCCAATCTTTCCTACTACGATAACCAGGGAAATCGAAAGTTCATTGTAGTACATTGCTGAACCAAGAAGTTTCGCAATGACAATTATAAAAAACACTATCCAAATTCGCAGACCATGGCGTAGTCTCAGTTTATTGTAATTCACATCAAACTCGAGTAGCTTGTCAATGTATGAGTCCACCTGGTCGAGTCCCTTAATAATGCTCAATTGTGTGGCATCCGTACAGCTAGCCTCCACAATTGATACAAGGTACGTAATAACTATATAGACAAAGGCCACGATATTGGTTACACCCTCAAAATCAACATTAAGGTGTCCAGAGGTAAGTAGTGGCAAAGCCGGACTTAACCAGATTGGCACGAAAACTAGAAACTGATAGCATGCGTAAGCAATGCGCATTAATTCCGGTCGATGTACGGTCACTGGAGATGGACCCAATGCAAACACTTGAAACAAACGATAAACGACCGTAAATGAGCTTTTAGAGGATTTTGGCATTGTAATGTTAAAGCTATCTTCATGCAACTGAAGCTCGGTATTATAGCTTTTGTTGTGTTGCTTGCACTTAATACGCAATGCACTGTGCATAATGAATTGCGCTGAATAATTGCATTAGAGCTGATTGCATATTCATCATAAGCGATTTAAAGAACGTGCATTTGCATTAATAAAACATTATTATTTTTTATTTCAATTTTTATAGTTTTGTAAAATTTATCTTCAATAATAAGATAATAAGATTTCGACAATCGTGATTTTAAAGGAATTCAGAGAAATCTGTGCCTATGATAATGATTGTTAGAAGTACTCTATTTTGGACATTCAGAACTTATGAAGTTCGTCCAACAGGACTTTTATCAGTCTGATGTAAAGTATCATATATATATCCATGTTTCCAAGATTTCAAATAGAGGTAGAAGTGTGGAAACACGTTTTTTGGAAACATTACAATGCGGACCTACAAGGATTTGATGGCCGTTCAAACTAGAGACTAGAGATAGAGTGACTTAATCCCAGTATACAAAGTAGTGAAAATTAAGTAGTTTTAAAGTTCCTCTTTCATACCAAGAAATTACATCATTGAGTTAGGTATTGTTTTTGAGAAAATTGTTTTTTAGTAAATTCTTGTGTTTTTTTTTTTTTTAATTGTATTTCTTTTATAAAATATTAGTTTTAAATGTTTTATTTTAAGTTTTCAGATAACGATAACGATCGACACAATTAACAAATTAATTTTATCATCAAAATTCATTGCATCTTTGAATTAACAATAAAAAAGAACTTAGTTTTTGTATAATTTTTTTATAATAAAGGTATCATTACCAAACAAATGATGGCCATATCAACAACTGTGTGTGGTCAGATTTTCACTTGCTTTGCTCTGAATGAATTGGTTCTAACTTAAATATAATTTCATAGTAAACCTCAAAGAATCCTACAGTGACAGTGACGTCCGTGCAGATCGGCCAACATAGTGCGGAATGCGCCAACGTCGGTCTCCCGTTACGTGACTTTCGACGGTGTGATGTTATTTCGGCTCCCATTTCGGTGACCAGCGTGTTCAGAGAGTGCGCGAAAGTGTCACCGATTCTGTTCGGTTCAGCACATTAGTGGACAGGTGGACAATTAGTGCCAGTGCGTATTAGTGTTGACAGTTGTACAAGTGTGCTAGTGCACGGAGCTCGAAGATGACACTCCTCCCCCCACCGCTGCGGTAAAGAAGAGGAGGGTGATACCGTAGCGTCTAGTCGCTCGCCTCGGAGGCGTCGTTTGCGTCGATGGAGTCGGCGAAAACGACGCTGAGTGGAGCTCCTTATGCCCAGGCCGGACGATATCTCGCAGGTGAGGGTTACGGCCACACTTCCGGAGTCCGAATCCGTCCGTTTGATGCGCCTTATGATGAATAGGTTTCAGTCACACTTGATAACCAAGTGTAAGTTGAAAGCAGATGATCTCGCAGAGGTCCTGAAGATCGCCGGAGAATACCAGAACAGTATGGCGCCGCCAGGAGACATGCTCACTCGCGGACCTGGAGATGCTGAGGTCCAGTACTGCGATGAAAACCGCAGGCCTCACGTTGGAAAAGGCGAAGGAGCCACGAGTGATCATAGTGGACGTCCAATGAGAGCTGCCGATCGGAGAGCTCAGGGAGGAGATCTTCCAGAAGAACGTGGAAGGCCTGATGTTGCGAGATGCGTTTGGAGCTTCAGTACACGTCATCAGCGGAGGTGCTACACCAGGACCGACGGGCAAACTGGTGCTGGAGGTCCCGGATCGACTTGCGGAGGAGTGAACGAGGCAGCGGTTGATGTACATCGGATGGACGCGTCACAAGGTAATGGTGATGGAAATTGTGTTGTCGTGCTTCAGGTGCTATGACCTGGGGCATCGAAGTTATGAATGTAAGCGTTGTGTGAATGTCTGTAGGAATCTGTAGGAATAGTGAATCCCCATACGACGTATAATGTTTAATTAATTTTATATGACTTATATATGACTAATACTCAAGATTGATGAGTATAATTTCAAATGGAATCATCTAAATTGAGTAAGTCGTAACAAAGGTTTAATAAGACTTCTACTGTCAAAAAGTTTAGCAAAATCTCCGCTTAAAAAGCACCAAGTTTTATATTTTTAATTAAATTAATTAATTTGACCCGTAATATATTTTTTACGTTTTTATAATGAATAATTACAGTTAGTCACTTTATTATTCGGACACACGCAAAATATATTTTTTTTTTTTCATACATTAACCGCCATCACTACCAATAATGTTAAATTTGCTTTCGTCCGAAAAAATGACATCGTTCCAAAAGAAATCATCCGCAAAGTTTATTATTTTTTTCCTAATTTATGTCATTTACAAACGGCTTTTTCCTGGCTATTCGTCCATTGTATCCACATTCTCGAATAGCTCTTCGGTCAGTTTGTACGTGGACGACGTTTCCATTAAACATCTCAAGCTCAGTTTTAATTATTTGTGCACATATTCTTGGATTCTCTTTTACATTGCGCATAATCATGCGTTTATCGTGCTAATTAAGAAGTTTTGGGCGATCTTTTTGAGGTATTGAGTCAATCCTATCATCGTTCTTATATCTCAAAACAATATCACCAACTGTACTTTTTTTGTTCATGTTAAGCAAAAGAAGCAATTTCCAGGTATGATTTACCTTTTTCATAATTGAAACTACTAATTGCATTTGCTCGAACGTGGAATTTTTATTTTTATAGCTCATTGTAAATTAAATAATGTGAAAATTGTGCTAATATAATTTAATGACATTTAAAATTGATAACAAGCCTTTATATACTTTTTTGGCCATATTATGTACAACTTAATTATTTTGTCCGAATATTAAAGTGGGGTGTTTTTTTAAAGAGTTATGATTGTTGTTCTAAATTTTTTTTTATTTTCTATTTTTTTAATATTCTTCGTACATATTACCTAAATTATCATCTCAGAAACGTAATTCATAGAAAAATGAAATTATTTATTAAACATTGATTTAAAAGTACATTTTTAATGTTTGTGCATGTGTGCGAATATTAATGATAATTGGAATGACTAACTGTAAACATATATATAAGTATATATATTGCTTATTTTTATATATATATATATATACATATATCGCCCAGTAAGGATAAAATACTCCTATCATAGCTTCTGACTTTTTCAAGAGCGACATAAAACTATTTTGTTGGGTTTAATAAATATCTAAAAAAAAAGTTTCTTCTAGTTAGTTATTATACGAGTATATTATTGTTATTTAATTATTTATTACCACACAAAATATTTTGCTCATTATACATGATAGGAGATTTATTTATTAGGTTTATTTATGATAGTATTTTTTTTTAAATGTTTATTTTTGTAGATGTGGCAACAAATCGTGAAATGAGCGACAGTATTCTGGTAGCATCTGCTTAAGTTCTTGTAGGTGCATCCACTTCTGATATGATATGGGATTTCTTGTCAGATTTTATATTTGCGATAACCTGAAAAAACATGTAATATACATTTGGACGAATTGGCAAATTCTTGTAATCTTCATCCGCAAAACTAAGCTTGTATCATATGGTTTTTTCGTCATACTGCATAGCACGAATATCTGTTACTGTAGGATCTCCTGATTTACGGCCAGGAGGAATAGATGCATATTGTAAATTCCCAGAATAGTCTTTAAAGAAATCATAATCCAGAGATATGTTATAAGTACGGAGTTGATTTTATCCGCGCATCCTTTGAAATCCGCACGTAGTCGCTTGGTAAGTGTATTTCTCTGTTTCTTTAATTTTCTTTCTATATAACTATATATGGAGTCACATTTCATTTGTGTGTGTCCTCTTTCTAAATATTTCTGATATATATCAATATTTAGCAACTCACATAATTAAAGTAACACATTTGATAATACTGCATTTCTATTTTGGTATGTATAACCATCCGAAAATATTACTATTGGATATACAATAAGACATGAAGCAAAAGCAGATGCCACAAAACTGCAGTCTACCTCAGAAAACCAATAGCAAGTTCCATGATGC
>JANSTU010008154.1:0-16396 GCA_027564075.1 Bolitophila hybrida
AATGTCCTACGAATGGTCCTGTGTAGACGCGAATTGGAGTCACATGTGTCCTGAAGTGTAATTACTCATAATTAGATATTTGGATAGTCGTCCCTGGTCGGTCTCAATATCCAGCCCTCTTGTATAGTCTAATTTTCTAATTTAAATAAAAAAATAAAAAATAATACATTTAATAAAAATAAAATACTTTAACTTTTGAGTCATAATCTTTTTTTCAATTTTTACTTTTTTATGTAAGTTTATATATTCTGGGTAAAAAAAATGTATCATGCTTAAATAGCAAAAAAAAAGTAAAATAGTATTATGCAAAAAAGGTAATTGCTATTTGCAATATATGAACTTAAGTGAATCAATGGTTTCTATGTTAATTAATAATTATATCTAAGAAAAGGGATTTAAACGCAAATGTGTGTGTATGCTTATTCTTAAAAACACAAGAAACATATTTACCAAAATAAAAATAAGTTTAATTGTATAATAAGTTTTATAAACGATGTATGTCGGCGCAAGGTGTAGGTTCTTTACATATTATAGATGGTACTGAGAATGCCAGAATCTCACCATAATATGTTGAATTTAACTTGACGCAAATATTTTTTTAAAATCAAATCAAAGATTTGCTTGTCTATGTAATAATGAAATATTTGCTTAAATTATTTCCTTAACAAATAAAGCAATTATTTGCTTCGTGTAATGTAGTAATTTGCTAGTAGCCCGCTGCAAAGCAAATGTTTGCATTGATATTTTCTTTGCTCATACCGAAATTTATCAGATACTACGCTCGAACATTCATTTTCGGATATAACCGTATCATAGCGTCCTTTATTCTCTTTGTGTGCTAGTGTGCGATGCAACCTTTAGGCCTTCGGTATCAGTCATTTTCACACAAAAAATAATTTTTTCATGAATTTATCGGACAGAAAACTGTTTTTTATGAATAGAAATAAATAAAATATGATTTTCGAGTGTCATATATCGAGTGTATAATAGTATAGCAAATAAAATAGAGGTTTACTCAGTTTATTTTCTAATAATTATTTGCTTCGTGTAATTGAACAGTAAATATATTAGCTTCACAATGAGCAAATAGCAAATTTGTTATCTGTTTAGCAAACTGGATTTATAGCAAATACTCGTATTTGCTAAAAAATAAAATTTTAGAAAATAATATACGTAGAAAATATTTGCTTCGTGTAATTGGCATTACATGAAGCAAATATTTTCTATGTCTTTAGGATTGTTTGGAAGACAATGAAATAGCATTATTGAACTGGCCATCTAGAATTCCAGATCTATCCCCAATAGAGATCGTGTGCTGGGGTAAAATGAAGAAGAAATTGCGAATCAGTCCATGCAAAACAAAGCCGGAGTTATTCGCTTTTTAAAATAATGTAAAATAAAGTTATAGTTGTTTATAGTTGAATATTTCAAGTGAACAAATTCATTTGGCGTACGACGGGTCGCATTAAAATATTGCTGCTGTAAATAATGTTGATTTATTTTTGATAGCCTCCCAGCATATAATATGTCAAAATATATGAACAATATTTAACCCATCTTGAGAAGTACTATATAAATGTATGAGAAATTTAACTCGGTTTTAATTTTGATATCAAAAGAAATACTAGCCAGTATATGTAAAAAAATAGTATCATGTCAAAGCTCAAAAGAAAGAAAGAAAACTGTATTTTATTAACAACGAAAACACAGTTCCTTGTTTAAAATCATTTAGAATTATTGTTTGTGTAAAGTAAAACGATTTCTCCTACATAATCCTGAAAATTTGGTTGTAAAAAATGAAATTATACAATAAAGTGTTTTGTATATATATATATGTATTTGTATATATACACGTAGCTCGAATATACTTAAAGTTTTGAGATGAATAAATATGGCACTTTATTTCATGAAGACGCACGCACGCTTCCCGTCAAATGACTCCGCTCACACCGAATTAACGAGCGCGCGCGCAGAACAAGTCGAGAGTAAACCCGAAACGTATTTTCTGAAGTTGGACTTTTGGCAAGCGCAGCACAGTTCTTGAAAATTAATGCATATCTCACATTTGTAGAAATGTATACAATATGCATATACAGTTATACACAGTGTTGAATTGCTTTGCACTTTAAAAAAAAACTATATTACCATATATTATATTTACATATAGCTAGAGGTATATTGCATCACAAGTAAATTAAATGCATTTCAAATGAGAAAAATGTACATACTTAGAAATGTGAATGAGTTTTACTATTCTAGAAGATTTAAATAAATATTTGTATTACTACTAATACAGGAATTCTATCAAATTGATTTCAAACCATGCGAAAAAAAGATTTTTGAAAATTATTTAATCTTTTGAGTTAAATCCTTCTAATAAATTAAGGAAACAGAAAAAAGACACATGGTTCCAAAACTTTTAGGATGAATGCAAAACGGAGCATTTTTTTTAAATGTGTACAATTAAAATTGGCATACAACTCATTCAATAAGCTAAATAGTCTATGATTATTATTATTCTATGTGCAATTCTAAAGAACATGAAATGTATTTTGTCGTATTTCTGCACTGCACGGAGCATTTTCTTGATGAATGATGATTTTTTAATGTGGACTTTATAAAAAATAAAAACTGGTAGCCAACTCATCCAAACTATATAGACAATAATTATTATTATTCAATGTGCATTCCAAATAAAATTAGCTGTATTTCGGCGTTTTGCTGCAGTACCATCAGATTGATTAGATCAATTTAGAAAACCACATAATCGATCGTCCAAAGATTGGGTTATACCTCTTCTCAACAATCTGGCAGTCAACTTAATTTGGGATATCAATAAGTAATTTAAATAACAACCATATAAAAGATAAATCAAATCCTACTGACCTTAAAAGAGGTTATGTAATATATTTTGTATTTTTGAGTATAGAAGGGCGAAAGAGGTAACATGGTTGGTTGCATGGTTTATTAAATGTAAAGAGTTTGCACTGAGAGCTGTACTACTTTGGATATGTGAAAATTATACTTTAGACTTGATCTATATAATATATTTTTACCTTTTTTCAACTTATCTCACCTTCTATACACAAAAATACAAAAAAATCTTTTCCGCTATCTCTCTGTCAAGTCTAGTCGAATATTTTATTATATGACTTTCAAATTCACGATCCTCTTTGATCATTAAAATGCAATTTTCTAAAAATGAGTGCTTCTACTTTTAAATAAATCCTAAATAAATAAATAAATCCTAATCGATTTGCATAAAATTGTCCCATAGAGTTTTTTTTGTTTTGTATTATAAAAATCAGATTCCACGAATATGTGTCTAAAATTTTGTGTTAAACTGCATGTAAAGTTAATTATTCAAAAAGCATTTACTTCGCTTCCGAGTAATCGTTAAACACTACATAAATTAGCAACAACCGGTAAGCGTACTATAGGTTCGTGATATTGTAATATGTGTACTAATATTGTACATAAGACCTATCATGCACATACATATATAGTTATATACATATGCTGATGGCTATGTTGGTACATATACGAGTATATATATATATATATACAATGTTTAATGAGCTCAAGATGCGTCTGCGCATTTTACACATAGAAGAATCGCATAGCGTCGTTTTGCGGGTGAGTGTGTCTTACGGTAATAGATGGTCATAATTAATTTTTCTCGCCGTTCTATATGTATTGTATTTATATTATATTTATGTGTGGTAAGTCTATATATACATTATTTTTAAACTATATTGTTGTTTAATTGAACGACATGCCATGTTAACATTGATTAAATATTCGAGCTAAGCAACGGGTCGAATGCGCTCCCCAGCACACAGCATACATCATTTTAATAGATATTGTAAGCTAATAAAATATGCATTAACTCAAATTATACGCCGTTTTGATTAGAGTGTGCCAGGTAAAAAAGGTAATATGCAGATTTATTCGGTTTTTCATTTAAAGTATACACATAAAATATAAATATAGTTAGGATGTTAAATTTGGGATAAAATTAAACTTCCAACAAAAAAGTTGCAGTAAAAAATAAGTAATGAGATGAAAAAAGTGACATCAAACAAAGAAATCTTTAAAAAAATGTATTTGTGCATAATTAACATATTTTATTTTTGGCGGCGAGTGCAGACATGTTTTTATGTGTGCGCAAACTGATTTTTGTTTATTACCAGGTAAGCAGCACGGTGGCAGATGAACTCTTTAACAGAGTCAACGGCAGCATGCTCAGTCCCAGATAGCGCGGATTACTCAGGCAGCTTGTTTAAAGGTACTTCTGTGCCGACATGTCGAAGTCTGAGCGAAATACCGACATATTTTTTGGTAGTTGTATATATATATATAAGGTTGTCAAATATCTCCCTTCCGACTTTTTGTCTTTTGAATTTCGCGGCTATGTACAAAGCGCTACAGAGCTCGTATCGGGCAATACTATACATCATTCTAAAAAAAATGAATCATGACAAAGTTCTCTAAATATATTAAAATATTCAATCGACTTATAGAAAGAGTGTTGATGAAGCTGCGGACGAGCTTGCCTCTGTGTATATGAGTTTACCCATAAACGTTTGGGGTTGCAACAAAACAATGCGCATCAATTGAGTAGGGTATATTATATTCACTTGCTTGCTTCTGTCTTCTACATATAAATACATTTATATCCCACATATATAATTTATTTTATTTAGTATGTTGTTAAAAAAAAACGAATGAATGATGGCATATGTGCAAATAACAGTAAATGATATTGATATACGCAGTGCATACTATATATACATATAGATTTATAAAGGAGCTGCCTCAAATTTATACATTAAACGCATAAAATGGTTATCATTATGGCTCGGCGATATCCAGCAGAGAGCGTGCAAAGGATGCGGTTGATTAAGGGGGATGTTTTACAAATTGTCAAATTGTCTCTTCTTCGGTAAATAAAAATAGATTTATTGATGCATAATATAATAAAGCTAGTAGCGCCCTTGATCCAGTAATAAGCAGTATGTCGATATTTTTTAGACAACAATTACACATTCAGATGCTAATATTTATCGCATAGATTTTTCACTGTTTTTTTATATAATATATACATTTGTTTATATTGATATATAACAAAATTGCATGGAAGTCATGCGCTGCGGCATATTCAAATTGCCACAATAAAACAAAACACGCAGTTTAATTGCATTGCATTTATATGCACACGGTCGGTAAATAATTTAATAAATAAACGGGGTTTTCAGAGTAAAAAAAAATACAACAACAACAACACAACATGACAAGTAATTGATCAGAATAATTTCGAGCACGTGACGACGTTTAGGCGTAACAAATTACTACAATCAGTTATCGACCCACCGCAAAACCACCCCACAAAATATCAGCGAATCCACCTATTGACCCCGCTTGATGAGCGCTGCATCGAACACACACAAACACCATTGCTTTTATGTATACTATACACATTTGTGTTGGTATATTTTATATTCGATATTTGATGTGTGCATGTGTGTGTTCGCGCTTGTGTACACACAAAATCAAAGACATAACATGCTATTTCCGGTTGAGTAAATATTATCAAATAAAGTTGATTCTTGGCGCTCTAATTGAAAGCATATAGCGCGCGATCTGAGGGCGTTCAAGGGTGCGTGCTCCAAACAGACAGGTAACATACCGCACGCAAAGGGTGTAAGATTTTATAGAAAACTAATTTCACCACAAACACACATAAATACAGACGAATTACGGCAAACCTAATTATTGAACATGCTTTACATATATACATTGCGTGCAATGAATTCAGTGCACTTAATTTCCATGTATATTTTCAAAATACAAATAAAAAATATCCAATAAATATCCTTATGTACGAGATATGTTCTTGGGCATAGGACCGCACACCGGATACATTGTCCAGTACTGGTTTATCTTATGCTTATGTTCTTAGGGAAAAGGATAATTGAGTAATTTAACTATATACACAATTGCATTAATAATGTGTATATAAGAAGATTTAGCGTCTGCGAGAAGTGTGATATTTGAAGTGCGTGCAAGAGAATTATGCAGTTTGTCAAGAGGGATGTGCGAATAAAGTGCAATACACGCATCACTTGATCTAGTGGTCAGACCAGACTACTTAAATTGGGGAATTATATAAGTTCTTAGTTCGAAACCAGCATGTATTTTTATATTAGCAAACGTCTATTTAAATAAGTATATTTATTTATTTTTTAATATAATATAATACAATATAACGCTTTACATACAAATCACAACATGCAAATTTTCTTCCTCGACTGTCAATTAAGCTTCCCCAATCGCTAAGTGCTAATATATATAATTCATATATCAGACCTTATAAACTTATAATTTTATAAATTACAGACATAATAATATATAATTATATAATTTTTCTATATATATACAAAGCTAGACACACTCTCAAATCGTAATACTTTTCTAAGGAGCAGCCAAAAATATAATTTGAATAAGTAGATATGTTATCATAACTTCTTAGTTTATATGTAGACTCGCCACTTCCATCGCCGCTCCGCGGCTGCCTCAATGGCTCGCAGGGCTGCTCCGAAGCCTCAGGCCGCTGCGTGGCCTCTGGTGGGTCCCATTATAACTTCCTGATAAAACATTTCGGTTACACACACATACACACACACACACACACACACACACACACTCTCACACAGTGCTTTTCTGTATCGTTTCCACATTACCAAGGAGCTTCTTTATTTGCATCTCAAATATTTGTTAATTTAATTTTTTAAATTACCAAAGAACAAATGAACTTTGAACTTTGTAAAATAAAAATTAAAACAAATTTCACTTCAAAAGATATTCATGTTTCCAATTACATCAGCAATTGGCGCACCCTGTAGAAAAATTCGGTCTTCTCAGAATGCGTTACAGAGCCGATCACGATTATCACCTGACCAGGTTGCATTTGGCCTCGATTTTAGTGTATGTGATCCTATACACAACAGTCGATCGCCGACGATTCATGCGCATATTTCTGCGAGCCTGGTCAGCCGAGGTGGACAGCAGATGGATTTTGCGCACGTATTTGGGCACGTACACACATACTCTGGCGTTTTCAGACCATTTCTCGAGGCTCCTAAGGGCGGACGAGAGTAGATGAATATCGAATCTACTCATCGATTCACGCTTATACAATACGTTATTACGTATATGCCGATAGCTGTTACGCTGTCGTATCTTAGAAGTTTCCATTTCAGAATCCTAAGCCTTTCCATTTGCGCTGACTAGCTGATGATAGGCCTAAGCAACTGCTTGCAGAAGAGAATCTTGACCTCCATGCTTAGTCCTCTGGTTTTTTTAGCACAATACGAAGGGGTCCAAATGTCCATTGCGTCTTAGAAGTCTAGTCCGTGAATCATTGTATTATTATCTGCTAAAAGCAGACTCTTAACCAAACTTATAGAATTATACAGACATAATTACAGCAACAATATTTAACATGTTCAAGAGATTCTTATATCATATACCAGAAGACTCACAGAGTTTCCATTCTACAGTTCATGCACTCACAAAATTTACTTCGAACTGTTGTTGGTATATATATATATATATATATATATGTTAAAATTTCATTGATTCGTTAAGATATATCGCTTCCTAAACACACAAGTTCTATTTAAAGTAAAAAATATGTGTAAAAATGTGTACACAAATATTTTAATTTCTATGACTAACACATCGACGGCGGTATGATCTGGAAGAATGTTCGGAGGGCAAGAGTAATATAACTGCACATCATCGGTGCTTTAAGAAGTTTCAAAGGAGAAAGATGATCAAGTAACGTGATGGCATTTATCTCAAAATCAGTCACTATATCGTTAATGTCAGTAAAATTATAAATATTCTGCCAAGTGATGTTTATTTGGTTTGGCTATCTTCGGAAGATTGGTGCTGAAGCAAGAATTGGATTTGAACTTAAATAACGTGCAACTAAAATATCGTGTTTAGAGAGGCTTGTATCGAGTTGTATAAACGTAGCCATATTATTAACGTTTTTTGAAAAAGCAAGATAAAGTAGTGAAGAGCCAGTATTAAAAAAATGTGTTGGAAGTGACGAAAGAAGATGAAGGGAGTTTGGGCTGGCTGTGGATTTTTCAGGACATTCTCATTAAAGTCACCCATAATGATTACGTCATCATAATCAGATACAAGATCAAGCAAGATATTGCTAATTGTATTTATATCATTAGTGGCAGGGGGTTTGTACATTAATCCAAACAATACTGAAGTAAAGGGAAAAATAATGTCAATAAATATATAATTTGTTTTAAATTGTTCGGGATTGAAAGAACCGAACGAAGCTAGAATTTGTTCCTTGAGCTTAAGACTCACGTAGATTGCAACGCTACCTCCACGCCTCCCCTACGATCCGTTCTAATAAGTCTGAAACCAGGTAATTCCACTGCTTTTGAGGATATATTAGACTTCAACCATGTATATAATATGGCGAATTAATTCTATTTTCGTAAAGATACTGGCTACATTGAAATGAATAACATTTAGACAATGGGGACTTAGATTAAAAATAGATAACGACATTGCACTTACTGGTGGGAAGTATAATCTTTGGAATACATGAAAAACACACACGCATTTTAAGAAACGATGATTATTGTTGATGATGACGATGATGACGCCTAAAAAGATTTTAAATTAACAAAAAAAATACATTATATGGACATTTACAAATATAAAAATAGTCCCTATGTGTGAAGTGCCTTTATTTATTGATTTATCTTTGTTTTGATTTCTCTTTACAAATAAATGCTTCTCCGCAGTTATTTGTATCTCCGTGATCTCTGTGATCTTGCGCCATTTTTATGTGTGGCAATTGTTCTCCCGATCGGCACCCAAATAAAGAAATCCACTGTTGGAGACATCCACAAAGAAGTGCTTCGGCGTTAGCTATAGTTATCATCAGATACACATTAGTTATTGTTACATTTATTTTAGTTTTTAGTTAATTACAATAAAAATGTATAAGTAGCCTAACAAATACAGCATTTTTTCATTCATGAGCACGCATCAATAAATGCAAGTAAAATAACCGCTGCCCAACAACATTGCAATAGAGAAAAATGTGACCAGTAATAAATAACTGTTTTTTTACTATCGCACAACTGTACATTTATACCAAGTAAAAAGTAGTAATGTTTTACCGTCGCACAGCATTATCTAGCTGACTCAGTAAAAGTATAGTAATATTTTACCGTTTCACTACTGGTTAATTTAGACACAAGAAACCCAAAACTCCGCATTTACCACCGTGACGTCCCCAAACAACCTACGCCAGCAAAGCCTCTAAAGACTCCCACGGCTCCCAAGAAATAGTCTAAACCACCATTGACTTCGGGGTGAATAATAATAACAGCAGTCTCGGTCTCCAAGAAGTTTTTGGCCACAAGAAATAACGTTCAAATTCGTGATCGCCACATGCTATCATGTGATAAAGAACGAAAGGATTCTCACAATGCTTCAACTGCCAGCATTTTGTACATTCCTCCCGAAACTGTGCAAGAAAACGTCGCTGTGTAAAATGCACAGACATGCACCCAGCAGGTGTACTACAGTACACACACAGTAAAAAAATAACAGTGCACGCAATTACTTACTCTGGTTAACCAATATATGTATATAATCCTGTAGACAAAAAAAAATCTAAGTAAAAATGCATCTTTATGACAAAATTTAAGACTTTATAAGATAATCGATGATTTAAAGAGTGTTTTGCCAAAATGTGGTAAGCCGATCTGACTATAAATAGTCTTTTAGACAATAAAATTCTAAGAAAATAAATATTACGCTATATATGCTAAGTCACTCTCGCCACAGTAAACAGAGTAAGTAAACATACTCTCTTCCCACTAGCGATAAGAAGAGCAGACTATTCATAACTCATATATTAAAGCGATAATATCAGATTCCCTCAGAATTTCAGACTTCTACAAAAACCGTTGCAAAATCAAATAATCTCGGAATTTATAAATATACAAAAAACATCATTGTTATTTGGGTATATATCGCGAAATGAAAATGAAGCAAATCACCTCTCCATACGAAAAATAAACATGAGCCTATATGCCACGGACGTAATCATAGCAAAGTGGAGCGAGAAATTGTCGATTGATGGTTCTTAGACTATTGAAAACAGAAAAACTAAGCGTATTCAAATAAGATACCAAACCAAAAACTCACGCACCACCCACTCATGGAAATAACTGAACCTTTCACCATTAATTTATGCTATGATTTACTCATCATATCATGTGTCATATACAGCTTTGAAATAAACTGAAGTATTTTTATTATGAATTATTAAAATAGCTTTATTTTTTTATAAACTATAAATTACACAAATTATACAAGCACAATAAATATAATATTATTATTATGTTACAATTATTTCAAATAAATATTGTAACATTTGGCAACTAATTTATGTTTATCTAAATGAAATTTCTATATTAATAGATATATTAAATTAACAAAATATTTAATTGATAAGTCATTGTTTGCAACATATAATGTTAAAATATCTAATTTAAATGAAAACAAAAACAGGCTCAAATAGTAAATTAAGATTAATATTTTAAGTGTGTTCTTTAAATTTTAGGCAATTTTTGAGCAATTACTAGTGGATTATCACGGGCCAATATTTGTTTCCCTTCTAATTTAAAGTTATAAGTGCAACTGTGAGCTTCTGCATATCGATGCTGAGCACAAAACAATTTCTCGCAATGGCATTTCATAACCATGATTAGCCCAAGTTTTTTATTGCATTTTGCACAGCGAAGTTTCTGTATTTTGTTCGGTAGTTTTAATGAATCTTGTAATATTGACTTTGGAGGCTCTATTTTAGGGCTGACTTGAACTATATCTTTATTAAGTATTGAATCTGAATTACTTTTGCTTAATGTCACAGGCATTGGTATGTAGTTATGTTCATATAGGCCCAGTGAATTTATTTCGAAAAGATCATTTTCAACGGTATCAAAATTTATATTGAATAGGCTTTCGTTTGACTGATATCCAATAGGAAATCCTACACTACCAATGGTATTATCATAACCTAAATTTGAATAGCTGTGATCATATCTTAGGTCTTCCTCTTGTACACGCTCTCGTTCGAAATTATTGTGAAATTTCCGGTCACTTTGTCCAACACCAGTTACTCCAGAACTTTTAACTGTTCCGCGTTTTTCATTTTTCATTCTAACAATTTTTGTTCTATCTAAATTCTCATAACTTCTAACATAATCCAAATGTCCACTGTTTCTATGGCGTAATAAAGATGAAAGCTCTTGGCCTGAATGACCACTACTAATACCACCACTTTTAGTACATTTCTTAGCACTACTTTGAAAGCACTCTAAATCTGATGTACTACTGGAAAGGCAAGCATCGTTTAGGTTTGTGTAACCACGTCTATATTGAAATGGGACTGCGTCAAGGCGCGATGTTTGGGCTACTGAATCATTACAATTCAGCAATGTCGGACTACTACCAAACATCATTCGAAATTCGTTTAATTCCACTGACTTTGACTTCAAATTACTATGTAACATTTCGCAGCTATTGTTAAAAACATCATCTTCGTCACTAGATGGAATGTCACCGTTAATGAAGTTCAGTGATGATGCCGAGTTTGGTTTCTTGGTGGCATCGAATTCGGATGACGTTCTCCATTTATTTATTTCGAGATTTGAAGCAATTTTCAACACAGATGCACTCTTCGTAAGGCAAGCGGCCCCATCACAATCTTCATCGTTAAGGAAATTTAGTTCTAGACTATTTAGCTCCAAGTCAGAGTGGCCCCATGGCGATTTGAGTATGGACTCCTGAGAAAGTTGAAGATCAATATCGGTTGTAGATTGAAGATCATCAGTTCCAGAAATGTATATTGGTGTAGGTGATTCCGCTTGCATAGTAATAGTTTCCAGTTGAGGATCTGATGAGTGAAATGATTCTACCGGTGAGTTTTCCCGAATCAATAGTTTTGGCAATTCGTAATTAGTAGTGCCTTTAAAAAAAAATAATATACATCCAAAAATATGTTGATTAATTTCTAAATAATACCTTGAGCCATTTTGAAAACCCGAAAAGAGTTATCAATTGAAGCATTTGAACTTGAAGCAGTATTGTCGAAATGAGTGCATGGCCTTTTGTCTTTTCCTTTTAGTGAGCAATAATATTGTCGATCAATATACCGATTACTTTCCATCAAATGATTGGGTAATTTGGTTGTTATAACTGGTCCATTACTAATTGGATTTATGTTATTTTTTATAACTAGTGATTGGTGTATGTTTTCACTCTGTAGGCACTCGCTCGATCGATTTCGAATATTGGTTGAACTGAATTTTTCAATTAAATCATGCACAGACGATGAAGACAATTCTTCTTTTTCATTAGAATATTTATTAAAGTTTGCGTTCTTATTAAATAACTTATTAATGGCGGAATTAAGTGGTCGACTAGGTCGATCCATGGTTTCTTCCAAAATCATATCATTTTTAATTGTTTTAAAAGATCGATGTCTTCTTATATGGTCTCGAACATTTGAATTTGAATTAAAATGGGAACTGTGGACAAGTTTATTATTGTAAAAAAAATCATCAAAGTCAATCGGCAATGTGCTGGGGAGTGGTTGATTCGATGCATGTTTTGCTTTCGAACGGTCATTGTTTAGGATCGTATTAATACAAGCTGGTCGTACACAAGTTTTAGTGACACCATGTTTATTTAATATATTTGATTCACGAATAAAACTTTGATCTTTGCTGAATCCAGACTCATTTCTAATTTGTACATTGTTTAGTTTTGCAGTTGTCGTGAATGTAGATTGAAGTGGTGGAAAGTACAGGCGGCGTATCGACTTACATACTTCTTCTTCGTCCTTGTTAGACTGTAACAGATGAGTGCTTGATTTTTTCGGACATCCGTCACCAACTTCACAAATACCAAAATTCTTCGTTGAACTTTCTTTTAAATTTTGAAAGTTTTTAGAGCATCTTTTCTTTTTTTGAGACTCAAGTTTACTTTTTAGTGTATGCATTTTCTATATAATAAAAATATGTAATTATTATATTTGTTTTAATAATTAAAGCAAATATTTACCTCCATTGTGTGAATGTTATCTTTTAACCATTGATCATCCTGTTCATCATCGCCCGGAATTTCAACTTCTACATGTCTTCGATTAAGGGTATTTTTTCTATCGGACCGAAACTTCATGACGCGATGGATATTTTTTTTACAGTCTTTGTAAACTAACAGTTTTACCCCATTTGTTGATACGCTCATTTGATCTTGTCTATTTAAAATATATAAAATTGTATTCCTTATTTAAGTATTATATCGTATATTAGCTAACCTTGTATTGTTAATAATGTCATTTATATCAAACCAACTTTCGTAATCCGGTAGTGAAACAACTCTTCTAGCAGAAACAGGACCACCCTTTAATCCTAGTACGAGCTTTAAACGTGATCCCTTTACCAGTGGAATATCTTTCACTTCGGTCAAATCATTTAGTTCTGTTTGATTAAATAACAAATGTTGTTGGACAACAGGAATTCCTGAAAATAAATAATTACTAATTTGTATTTAAGAATAAACAGCATATAAGCACAATCAATATGTCCTCTTAGCAATAAAGCTGACGAAGCGTACGCGAAGGTAGCATTTTTACTACTGCCATCGTCTGTATATGACCACAGGACACATCAATGAATTATAAAACGAATCCACTCAAAAGTCAAAGCAAAAAAAAACATGCGTGGTTGGGAAAAAAAACTTAAAGCTTTTTATATAACCTTAAATATTATGGGTTATAGCAATCAAATAAATGTTAAAAGCATTATGACAATGTCGCAGAGCTTTAGGTAAAACATGAAGTGAGATATATTTTTAGGCAACGTTTATAATTTCTGTTTTTGAATCTTTAATACAAAGATTTCTTAGATATGTTTTGGCTATTTTCTTATCACAGTTGTAGTCACTTTTAATATATATAACATTGAGCGATTTAAAAAAAATCAGTACTTTTCTGTGCAAATTTTGTAATTCACTAAACTTTTTTTCATTCATTAAAATCATGTGTTTATCATCACAATCATATTTCGGATGAAAACGCCGCACCACGCTTCCCACATCATATCCTTGGAACAGAGTACAGATTGTCCTCGGTAGAAGATTATCCACCAGCCTATACCTGGTGATACAACTAACACGATTATATATGTTAATGCTCGCATTTATGAATCTGCAAGTTTGGAATATGGCAGGGTTAAATAAAATCGACGTAATGGATTCCATTTGAATTTGTCATAGTTTAAACTTTAGTGTTCGTATGGCGTTTAATATTATGAGTTTTCCATCAATATCATCAAGAGCAATTATTTGTTACATCTCCAATTAATCAAGTATGAGGCGTCCCATGTAATATTGATCAAATGGATTGGGGTTGATAAAATTTATATATGGACGAAACGCACGCAGGTCTCAATGTCATTGTGCTCTACTCGTTTCTATCGACTTTAATTGTATGTACGAAAGTAATATTTACGGTCTTATTATCCCTTTGCACTCTGATCGCGATTAGAAAAATATGTCAATTATATAAATCAGTTATTCAGGTCCAGCTCGCGGCTGAAGTATCATCCGTTCTTCAATCCCTTCATTTGTCGACCACAAAACCACAAAAACTAGTCGGCGCTATTAAAACCCTTAATCAGTTGATATCATAAACTCCTGGGTACCTAAAAATATGACTTTTACCGTATTTTATTTCAAAAACTTTATTGCCCTCTCACCCACAATAATTTTTGTGGATTTTTGTAAAAAAAAACATAAAAAAGAGACAAAATTTACATATACCTTCGTATTTCTGAATTCTAGACTTAATATAACCAATTGTATCTATATCCGTGACCGTCACCTCGAATTCAGACCCAGTAAGGGTTTCTATAATTATGTCATACTGCGGAGTAGTCCACATCTAAAAAAAAACAAACACATTAAATATAAGAAATCAGTATTTTAGTTTGTCAAATAAATATTAGGTGACACGTATACCCATATGTGTATGTAAATATTATTAAAAAAATCTTAATACCTCGTCAAATTGTGACTTTTCTATCTGCGACTGCGTTAGTGCGTTGTTCGAACTAAGAATTTGGAATTAAGTACGGTACAATATCGTGAATTATTATTGTTTTATCGCGATTGATTATTTGGGAATTTGATTTTATTATTAACTATATAGTAAATATTATATATATATGCACATCCCGTATCCCGTACAAATCAACTTTTACGATGTCAACAAGCCCGAAAATATGGAATTCATAAAATTATGAGAAAGTTTTACATTTTACGACGTACGTCTATCCTCTTTATTCGTCTACGTATTACGTACTCTTTACATACTACGTTATGTCAAGTTCATATAAGGCGCATGTGTTTTGCAGAAGGAGAATTATCGCACTCGCACTGTGGAATTTTGGCATGTTATAAGATTATAGGTATGTGTATTTATTTGTACTTTTGTTATTGAAACATAAATCCTGAAACTATGTGTGCTATATCCGCTGATTGATTGATTTCGTTTCCTACGATTATGGCATGGGCGTGATTAGGGTCAACCACAACAAACGTCAAACTGCGTAAGTCATGCTCTTACGTAAGAGCTGCTATGATGCGTATACATTTTAAGAGACGACGTGCGGCATGTCGAAGTCTGTTTATGATGTTTTTGGTAGTTGTCTCAGGAAGATTTGTTAACATGACATATTAGTCACAATTCACATAACACAGCGGCATGTCAAAGTCTGTTTATGATATTTTTGGTAGTTGTCTCAGGAAGATGTGTTGTAATAATATTTGTAGCAGTTTAAATACAGCGATGTTTTAACAGTTTTAATTTTGTGTGGAAATCTCGGTTGAAATAAAAACAAAAATAGGGTAAATGGTATTCGGGATGAATTATACACGAAGAAAAAATAACTTTTTTGAGAATAAGTCAATATGTTAATGTATGTTGGGTCATTTTTTAACATTAAAATCCATATAATTAACTTTTCACCGAGCTTTTTACAGAATAACACATTTGCAATTAAACATTTTAAGATTTAAATTTGCACGATTCACAATTATGCGATTAACTCAACTGCGGTATCGGCACATGAATTACGCGATGATTCACGATTCCAAATATAAATAGTAAGATAGATCTCGGTGCAGAGAGATATCTCAAAAATATGCGCATTTGCCCTGCAAAGTTGTTAGAGTCGCGTCAGGGCAAATTAAGACTTCTAACCATCGGGGATGT
>JANSTU010008165.1:0-13421 GCA_027564075.1 Bolitophila hybrida
AGAGGTAGACCGAAAACGACGTGGAGGCGCACAGTCGAACGAGAGCTGGGAGAAGCTCAAACGAACTGGACGGCAATTAAGGCTTTGGCCGTCAACCGCGACCAGTTCCGCAACTTTGTTGCTGATGCCCTATGGCCCGAATAAGGATCGAATGAATTTATATATATAAATATTTTTGGTAAACATCTTCCAGCACCTAGTACTATAAGAAAATGGTACCAAGCGGTTGATGGAGACCCAGGCATTTCTAAAGAAGCAATAAATACAATTAAAACAATTGACTATGAAGCATCACATCCTCCCATGCTTGACGGACAACTATTACGACATATAAAAACCATTTATGTTTCTTTAATAATGGACGAAATGAGCATTAAGAAACAGGTAATCTGGAGTCACCACTTAAAAAAGTGGATCGGATTTAAAGATAATAAGTCGACGTGATAAGTGACAGCGATGTACTTGCAACAAATGCGTTGGTATTCTTACTAAACCTGGTAAATGATAATGCTAAAATACCAATTGCATACTTCCTTACAAACCAAAATAAGACATAAGAATACAAAACTTATTCATCAAATGAATATATTATTATATTACAAAAAATAAAATATAAATATTTATACTATGTAAATAAAAACACAAATTGAATATTTTGTTTTTATTTCATACAAATATATTTCATATGCAGTTTCAAAAATAAAAATGGTGAGTCCAAGCTTCGATTAGAGGAACACAGGTATACATAAAAAGTTGACAATCGTGTCCTCTGCATGTCATCAGCCATTTTTTGTTTCCAAAAATAATATATCGACAAAAGACAACACAAATTTGTCACCCAAAGAAGATTTTATGAAGATTTCTTGTGAAATAGTATTACAAGAATTATATGTATAATTACACAATACAAAAAATAATTTTCTGAAATATGAACATTTTCTAAATACTCGTATGTATTATTTATTTTTAAAATATGTATTACCCGAATAAATTTTATCATAGATTTTAATTTAATAATTTCATAAAATTAATTTATCAACAACAACGATAATGCAGCCGATTTCGGAACATTAGCTATGGACGTAGACAAGTACTTGCATGTGTTACTGTGTTTCAATGGTAATGTATGATGCTAATACAATGGTTATAAACGTTGAACAAATCCAGAGAGTAAACACTTTTAAATATTTCGGAGTTTTAATTGACATTAAATTATGTTTTAAGATCAACATTGAACAATTGATTAAAAAACTATAATCTAAAGTGAGTTTATTATATTGATTGAATATATCAATGTGTGATAAAACCACATTTAGAGTATTGTGCATCTGTGTTGTTTTTGTGTTGTGACAGTTATATTAAAAAATGCGTATAATATTAAAACGTAATCGACGTACTAACATTCAAACTAATCTAGAACTGTCCTGGTTAAGTGTCACACAGATAATTATACTTAAAGTGTTAATATTTATTTTTAAAATTAGAAATGATTTGTTACCTAGTTACCTTAAATGTAAATTACACTACGTCCAGGATTTTACAAAACTTATATTAAGAAATAAAAGTAACTCTAGACTACCAAACTATAACAAATCATCATCTAAAAATAATATGGTTTATAAAGTTCTTAATTGATTTAATGTTTTCCCACTAAGTTTAAAGAATG
The DNA here is from genome assembly GCA_027564075.1 of Bolitophila hybrida. Taxonomy (NCBI): domain Eukaryota; kingdom Metazoa; phylum Arthropoda; class Insecta; order Diptera; family Mycetophilidae; genus Bolitophila; species Bolitophila hybrida. The sequence goes on from JANSTU010008165.1 coordinate 1,667, forward strand.
CTGTAAATGTAACTCAGTTTAAAAAAAATATGAGTTTTTATGTAAAAGATAACAATTAAAATGTAAATAAAAATGTATTATATATATTAAGCTCAGTTGAGCTGAATTAATGAATTATTATTATCATATTACATTGCATCGTTGTGGTTTAAAAGCACGTTTATTAAACATTAAACGCCGAATGCTTAAAAACGTGAAATCGCCTGTCCTCTAAACGCAAGAAAAAGGATCCTCTTTAAATGGATGGGATTCAAGAAATCTACCTACTTTATCACGCTTGTAGGTTTTTAAAATGCACACTCACCAACCAATCTATTAAAAGAAGGCGAAGGAATATGGATCATCAATTTGATTGAAAACTGTAATTTTACTTTATATTTTCTTTTTATTTAGTCATACTACTCGTATTATCATATAAAATATTCAGTTATGCACTAAAGCCAGCATTATTATCTATAATACAGCCATTTTATTTGCAATAGAGCACCTCAGTTCTGTGGTAAAAATATTTGCCTTTAGGCAGCAAAAAGTTATACGTGTAAGGTACAATATTCGGTGTCGGACAATGTTTCTTATTCTACCCAGAAGAAAACTCGTAATGAGAGCATTTTTTCCTCTGAGCCCATTGATGAGAAGCCTATTGAATTTCTCGTTTGGGCGCATATGCCATTCTTCTTTACCACTATTAAATTAGATAAAATGCATATAGCATATAACATTGTAATATCAATTACTTATTTATTGTGTGTCTTTTTGGGAAATTAGTACCAGTGTATAATTCACATCTAAATGTATATAGTAAGTCAGATCGTGGTTAAACTTTGATTGCTCCAACAATCACAATTTATTGCCGATATATTGTATAATTGTTAATTCTCTAAAAAAAAAATATTGACTGTAAATTCTAACAAACACAACCAAAACCAAAAAGCTCATTTGTTTCTTTTTGTGTGTTTCTAGGTCGAAAGCGTTCCATTTTCGAAGATCACGAGACCAACCATAAAGCTGGTTAGTAACGATTTAAATGTTAATTGTTCTCTGTGTATTTATGTTTGTTTAAAATTTAATGTCTAGATTAGAGGAGAGGAATTATGTGAAATCGTGAATTTTGGATAAATATAGCTTTAAATCCATAAATTAATATACACAGTAAACTCGCAGTTAATTACTTCCATATCCGTTATGCTTGAAATAGACAATTTGATTATGGTTCTTTTAAATGTTATCAAAAGAAGTTAATTGAAAGTAAATTACTTTCTGCCTAGCATTGTACATGTATAATATATCAAACAAAAATGGGGTGCCGAGCCCTTTATGTAGGGAAGTATATAAAATTGATATGAAAAGGAGATGTTTTAGATAGATGCGTGAGAATAATATAATTACTTTTGAAATTACCATTTTGATGGTTCTTTACATTTAAGGAAATGAATTTAAATATTTTTTTCAATTTCTAGTAAGTAATTGTTATTATAAAAAGTGCTTATATTTTGTTTAATAAAAAAAATAATTCTTTTCTGTACTCAATGCATATTTATTGAGTTATACGAGTACATATTTTTTGAATTTAAATTGAATATACATATTTTTAATCTAAATTCCCTTACGATATTTCTCACCGTACGAGAAATCAGTCATCGGTTTTCCGGCCACTCCACAGGTGCCGATGCCAACGCGACCATTGGCGTGATCGGGAGTCGCAAAGATACTCTTAACCTTCGCACTGCTCGCCTTCTTGCCCTTCGGTTTAAAATTCAACCACTTGTTCTTGTCAGTTTCGCGTTCCTCTTCCAACTCCTTTGATCGCTGCAGTTTCTTTTGCTTCCTCTTCTTGAGGTACTCCTTGTTCTTCGAATGTTTTGTTGTCGCAAACACCTCGTCACGCACAACCTTGATCTTCAATTCCTTTAATGTTGTGGTGCTTCTGTTTTGATATGTGTCAAACACAACAGAAACCTCGCCAGTGGCCGTAATTCCTTCTATGGTAGCATCATAATAAACACCATCTACGTTCCACTTGGCCCTACACTTATCGCCTACCAACCAGACCTTGGCCACTCCAGGTCCTGTCCGCTCAACGCTCGATGAGGATGATGCAGTCTCAATATAACTGGACTTATTCTGTTGTACACCAATAAGATCTCGGGTCAAGGCAATCACTTCATCCAAATCTTGTTTGAGCTTAAGCAACTCAGTATTCTCCGGATCAGTCTGCAGTGCTGCTTCAACCTGCTGCAACTGCAAATTATAGTTTTGCAAATCTTGAGACATTATACACAACAAATGTTAATATAACTTCAATGTATTCACTTCGATGACAAGACAACGATTAATGATAGAACCCTGTATCGCGTTTTATACGAGTACTTTCAAAACATACTTAATTACTTATTAATTTGTAATTATCTGTCGCGGCGACTAAAAAAATGTATGTGTGTGTAAACTTATATACTTATATCCGCAGTAGGTATAAATTTATTATTTGTCTGTATTTATATTATGTTTAATCTTCTCTATTGCCCTTGTCGGGTCACGCCGGTCTACATTATTGTTGTTGCCGCGTGTCGCTTGATTAATACGTAGGTCTCCAACGTGTTCATGTTGTTGTTGCTGGCACCCTTTCATGTTTATGATATGTCTTCCAATTATATAGGGTCGCGCAGGTATTCTATATGTTTATGACCCTGTTCAATTGTAGATTAAACATTATGCTTTATAATTTTTATAAAATTTGTAAAAATTCAAATGGACATAAAATGATGGGTAACATTTTTATGCTAACCGAAAAAAAATACGCACCAAAAATAAAATTAAATTACACCGAAAAAATTATGACAGAAAATGCATAGAGAATAAATCAAAAATACTCAGTTAATGTTATAAAAACGAACACTAGGCTCCATATGAAAATCGAAATCAAAAGCTTTGCAGGGTACTATTCCACGACCCACTATCCGCCATTTCCTAGGGTCGTTTTCCCTAAGCGTGATTCAAAAGTTTTTTTCAACGAGCCTGGAGTTCAATTTTGTAACATTTACAGTTCACATTTAAATTAATTGGTAAGAATTTACCTGTGCAGAAATAAATTTGGTTGAGGGAGCTTTTGATTATTTTGGAATGCAAAATAAAATTATTTTGCCTGGACAAAACAACATTTTGCGGAGGGAGATTTTGATTAATTTAGATTGCAAAATTAAATTATGCTGTGTGCGCTAATTTTATATAATTTGTAGTATTAAATAATAATATGATTGTAAAGAGACATTGATTTGACTTTTTAATCTAGGTAAATGCTAAATTTGCAAAAAATCATAACAAAACTAACATTAATGTTTTTCAAAAGAATTGTTTTTTTTATATTTTTTTCCTAAAAATGTGTCAAATATGCTTGTAAAGTGTTTTAGTAGTCTTTGTAAACTTACAGCAGTTAAACTTTAAATATAATATATAATATTATAAAGGGTTTTCCAATAGAGACGGGTAGATTTTGTGTAACACAAATTCTGATGCCCTAAGTTCGAATTCATAATGTAAATCCTTTCAATACAAGTGCATACGACAATTATTTCAAAAAATTGACTCATCGAACACCATTTGTTTTTTGCTATAACCGTATTTTTATAAACATTTTAACATACATTTTGAATGGATATTTTTTATATTTCTTATTTGAAGTTATATTAAATAGAATACATAAACAATATTTAAAAAAACACAGTTTAGTATGTCTGCTGGTTATTATATTATTTGCGAGAATAATTGAATGCAACAAAAAACTCATCGGACAGTATGAAAAGAAAACCGAACAGCATGTAGTCCGTTAATTTGTATCACATATTTAGTAGTATACAATACTCCTACCTTTAGTCAAAAATTAAAACAATAGAGTGACCTATCTTCACTCCCGATATGGCAACTTTAAGGAAGGGAACTAGTATCAAAAAGCGTCAGCTGGTTATTTACCATTCGTCTAGTGATAAATCGTACCTGGAGGTTCGAGATTAATTTCAGATGAGCAAAAGTGCAGTTGGCGACATCGCAAACGATTCGCCGAACCATCCACAGCCATGGGTTGCATGGACGAAGCACTCGAAAAACATATGTTTAATTGTGAGGTCAATAGGAAAAAGAGCTTGAATCGTGTGTTATTTAGTGACGAGAGTGAATTACTGAGTTAAACACAAAACATTTGCGTCCAACGGTTCTGCGATGGTTTGGGGCTGCTTTTCGGCACCAAAAAAAAAATACTACCTGAAACGGTATTCATTCAATTTTTCCATCGTTTTCATCGATTTGTGACACCGTGTTTTTGGTCGACTCTGAGCTAACGCGGCACCCACTTTGCACAGAGCTTTCACATACCCAAATGTTCGTGTAAAATAGTAAAAACAGTACCATCTGATATCTTTACAATGTCAGCAAGCTCGTGCACCTTCAATTTGCGATCTTTCTTAACCAATTTGTGGATTTTTTTTGATGTTTCCTGGAATCATTTTGGCATACACTGCGCTCTGCATCATTTGTGCTACGACCACATTTAAATTCAGCAATCCACTTCTCTACCATTTGTATCGATGGAACAGAGTTCGGATAATGACTGTATTTTTGCTCATAAAAATCAATGTTTTATTAAAACTCGAAATTATCTTTTTTCCATTTTTTTTTTTTAAATCAAGAGTTGCTTCACACAAAATGCTATAAATAACGAATCAATAGTCAGATTACTGTCAAATAAAAATTATAATTTTGTATTTCAATATTTATAATTTAGCACCTACCTAAATGTCTACAGTTTATTACAAATTAGCATATGTAATAATTTAAATTCGATTAAAATATTGCCAGAGTTTGATCTTGACGTCAAACTCGCAAATATTTTCGACTTTTGTCTGTAAATTTACAAAAAAAAAATTGAATCATCATTGAATTTCTATGCATGTAAATATAAATAGTGTTATTTTCCCAGACTATATGTACCACCCCAACATTGACCAACCCACCCTCACCTGGCTATCTAAATAATTACTATATGTGTTCTGCGTTCATGCACCTGGCGTTGACAGAACACACAAACTAATATTCAATTGAGTTAAATTAAATAACATCCATATAAATAGCATATGCCGGAATTGGGAACACACACATTATGCGCTCGATTTCATTGTAATTAGAATCAATATCCTAGAAGCCTATATAATATCGAGAATTCGGAAAATAAACATAAACCACACTCACAAACAGTTATGAAATTCGATTCGAATCTCGGAACTTTTGTCTATTGAAATACTATATATGATTAGAAGCTTTAATGACATATATGATTTCATTTCGATAATGCGGAATATTTCAAAAAGGTTTATTTCAAACTAATGAAGCCAATTTAGGGTGATTAAATCACGTGAGGGTATTATAACTTTTATATGGACAATAGATGAGAATATATGTACCTGATTCTGTGTTTGTGTACTCAACGAATTAACTAATTTATGATTTAGTGTGTACAGAAATTATTTGTTTTCGACATCCCCACATTGCCCGCAGTCCACGAATACAATACGCGTACAATAAAATACCCTAAATATTATAAGTGTGCTTCAATCAATTGAATACACGGAACATTGGCGTGGCGCATGCCCATTGAATTATTTATGATGTATGCTTCGAGCGTGTGCGTGTGTGTGAGTTTGTGTTTGTGTATAGTTGTGAGTGCACGGAAAGGGTCGTCGCACACCCTCTGCATCGCAGCGTTTACTGCCGTTTAATTAGCCTCAAATCAATTGCATGTTTATCCGTGCATATGAGTGTTCCAACAGTATTATTATGAATATAAATTCAAACGAACATATAATTAAATTAAATGAGCATTGTCAATATAATTAAAATTTGGTTATGCTCGTTTAGTCGAATATAATAGAACTTTGAATTAAAGCTAAAAATTTGCGATAATGCTAATTTACCCAACATTAGAATAGCAATTTATATATCGATATATTGAATATTTGATTCAACATCATTTATATCCTACAAATTGAGTTTTTTCGATTTATCGTTGGGCTTTTGGAATTTTATGTTTAAAAAAATGGTTTTGTTTGGTCTTATATATAAAAAAAAACTAAAATATCATGGATTGTAAAATAATAAGATTAAGAATTAATTATTATAAATTAAAAAAAGCATGAAATTCGGAAAACCTGCTGTAAATTATCCGTCTGACAGATCTGCTATGGAAATCAAGCTGCACAGAATCATGTGGCCAACTTTCTAAAAGGTCTGATCTGTAAAGTAAAGGTTTTTAAATGACATTACCAAAAAATAGGTAAAATTATAAAAAAACAGACAAACCAAATATTACACTATTCGAAGTGCTAATTGAAAATAAATACAAATTTAAAGTTCGTTTTTCATTTTCCAATTAGCTCAAAATTCCGACGTTGTAGAAAATAATTGAAAATCTTGATTAAGTAGCTTTTCCTAGTATATCTATAACTGAGACTACCTGGTTCATCCCATACAATTCTTAAAGTAAAATTTGTTCAGCACAATTCAACCCAATCCAACTCAACCACAATTAATTGTATAGTCCTCGGAGTTTAGGAGAGAGAGAGAACCACTTACATAGTGATTGGTCAGTGCACGCGAGGTGGAGGTCATAATTGACAGGTGGAAGAAGAAGCAGCGCTGACTCGGGCACTTCTTCACCAGCCGTGGACGAGAGAGGAGGTAAAAAGAAAAACACGTTAGTGCGCATCGCGTAAAATAAAAAAAGAGAAGAAAAACACGTGGAGAGTTTCGCCGACCATGAAGAGCTTTTTGTGAGAAGAGGCCCGAGCTGGTGGTGCGTCATCGTCTCCACTTATATGGGTAACGCAGACCGTTAGCTCCCGCGGACCGCGTGGCCAGTTGAAGATTGTGTGTTTCGCGAATAGCAGCGCTCGTGGAGCCATCTAGGACCTGGTCGCCAGAAATTGATAACAAGCCATCACCGTGGACGCCCAGTCGTCAGGGTAGTGTTAAGTGTAGTTTTGTCCGTGATGAGTCTCTTCAGTTAGGGTATACGTAGAATTAAGTTTGTGGCAATTTATGTTTATTAAATGCTGTTAAGTTAGTTAGTGTTGTTCTTTATTTGTATTTGTGCATTTGTGTAGTGAAGCCATCACCGTGGATGCCCAGTCGTCAGGGTAGTGTTAAGTGTCACTTCGCAATTGTAGTATAAAAATATTGAGGATTAATGCTCGAGACTGGTTCGTTACAACTCTGCCAATAAAGTACCAGGAATTGATGTTTTTGTCGATAAGTTGGCACAACTGTACACTATACTGACGTAAAGTAAGAGGCGACCGTCATTTTAGTTAATTTACAGTGCGATTTACTAATTTCTCATATGTTTACAATGGATAAAAATTTCGATTATAGAATAAAAAAAATGAATTTTGTGTACCAAATCGCTATAATTCATACAACAAGGACAAATCTTATATCCCTAATAGAGCCAAAAACACTTTTTTGCAACGACCCTTTGGAAATGACGTATTGGCGTATAGATTGTAGAAGGATGGCGGAGTACTATGTGACATAAACATTTTTGTATTGATATTTATAGGAAATCTTTCTTGACTAAACGACATGAAACTAAACTGCCTTCGGCGAAATAGCATTCTGAGATTGGCTCAGTACCTACTGTCTGGATATACTCATCATCTAATTGGATCCTGTAATCCCTTGTGGGACATAGGGCCAGTGGGCGATGCCGCAAACCGGATTCATTGACCATTACGGGTTCACAAGAGTGGTCAGATCATGCTTATGTGCTGTGCTACTCCTATTGGAGCTACTGTGCTCTCACACTTACAACACATCCCCGATGATTATGAGTCCTTATTTACCCTGACGCGACTCTTACAACAAGGGCAGAGACAAATCTCTGGGAATGATACCATTAACCTTGGTAATGATTCGAGGAGCAAGCCTCTACCTGTTGTTTTACGTCTTGCATAGCAGGACAACTGGTTGCACACAGTTTGGCTCCGGGTAAATCGAACTGACCGGACGTCGCCTGCCCTGAACATCGTCAAGCAATGATGATCGCCTAGTAAACACTATTCTTGCATACTTATTCATACTCAGAATTCACCTCCTCTTACGAGTGTAAATAAGTAAACTGAACTCTCGCTTTTCCCCTCGACAAGTGCAATCAATCACTTTACTTTAAAGAGAGTAACGTGTTTAATGACCAGAAGGTGCAACGGCTGTTCTGCTAAGAGTACCTGCATCGTATCCGTCGAGACCTTACTGCACTCCCTCACAGACAAGTCTGCCCTTCTGCGTAACCAACGAATTTGCATCGACTATGTTCTAAATTAGTTATTAGATCGTCCAAGAGCATGTTTCACACAGTATTAGGACCCCCTATCTCTCATCTCTGCTTACGAGGCTTACTGTTGTCATAAACGATTCCCAATGTTGGAGTGCGGTATATCGTCCGGCCTGGGCATCTAGAGGCTGTCTACAACCTTCTGGTTAATCGGGAATCCACTTTACGTCATTTTCGCCGATCACATGGACGCAAAAGTTACGTACACTCTCCAAGCTTAGAAGAATTATGCATGAATTGCTAAAACATTTTTGTATCGAAAGAAACGTTTTGGTCTTCCCTATTCGACGTTATTATAGGATGTGTGGTTATTAGCCGATAGGACTGTCTACACCATATCTTTTTTCCACAAAGTGTCCATACTGCGTCCTGAGTTCGTATGCTAAAATAGAGCGTTATACTCCAAACAAGAATATAATCTATATTCCTTACGCGTGAAAATGAATGAAAATTACCTATTTTTTGCACTGCATGTGGAGTTAACATGCAGTGCAAAAAATAAAAAATGATTTAATATATTATTTTTTACGTAAAGTATAGTAAAGAAATTAAACGATCAATATATCATATAAAAGTGCATACAAACAACACCTTTCAGTAAAATGTGTGTATTGAAATATAATATATTGTATGGTTTGGTTACAAAAAGCCGAACAAAAATTTTGATTTTTATTTTTGCGTTTTGCGGAGATCAACATTGTGGCGAACTGGATAATCTGAAAAAAATTGTCAATATATTTAGTTAAAGAACAATATGATTGGCGGATTTAAAAAAAAATCATTTTTGACAAGTTAAAGTTATAATAATGCGATTTTCACTTTTTTTGGATATACGAGTAAAAGGGCCATTTTTTGTCGAAAAAACAGAACGATCAAACACTACATTTTTATGTATTGAAAAAAGATTGGTTGAGTAATTTTGGTCACCGATTTCATAAATGCCATTTCGAGAAAACCGCGTTTAAATTTACAAATTCAGTTTACATAAAGAATTTTTTTTTAAATCGAGCAATCCGGGTTTCGTCGATATTTTCCAAATATGCGTAACTTTAAAAAAATTAAGTTACTTCGATCCTTCGGTGAACAGTCCAACTGCTATGTTGACAACAATCGCTACAGTCGACACGATCTTCGGGCTGATTTTCGTTGTTATATTGAATGAAACATCGTTCAATAAAAGTTTGTGTACTAAGATCAGTAAGTACTACATAATATATATACCATATGTATATATACCATGTTCAAGTATTTGATCACTTACCTTTATTTGTTTATTATTTTTTTTTATAATAAATATATATATATATATATGGCGTTTAAAACGTTTCTTGGTAGTGGCTTTAAATCATGCTTGAAATCATCGATTTTAGCATGAGCTCTTTGTCGTCAATGCAACGGATTATTCAACGCTCATATCTCAGTCAATTTTAGTAGAATCTACTTGAAATTTTAAGAACCTGTTCTCAGATAGTTATACTTCACAAATATTCATCAATTTTTTATGAACATTCAAAGCTACAAGTTGGGGTAACCCACGCGAATCTACCTAATCACCCTCTTCATTACAATCGAATCGCTTACTAAGCTGTAAAGACAGTTGGATCTACTATGCACAATGCACATGCCTGTGACGAAGACAGAAAAATCTGCCTCACTTCCAATCATTATTATTGAATTGATCCTATTGATCTTTCTATAATCTGGACTGAAACTATTAATTCCAAAAATCTCCTATTCCAAATTTTGTTTTAATAGTTCCAATTGACGGAGAGGTATATGGTACAATAACGTAAATTCGCTTTCATCGAGCAATTTCGGAACTAGCTTTTTTTGTGATAACACAGATCTGAATTGGTATGCGGATTCACTTTAAGTTAAATTACTATCTAAACAAAACAGGAATCTCAGGAAAGAATTACGTGAGTTGCGGAGAGATTAAGTTATCCATTAAATACCCGAAACTTATTTTACTGACCAGATCTGCACAGTATTCCAATATGATGATGATGATGGACTCTTAATGTGGTTTTTTAGTACTTTGCGCAAACATGATAGCAGACAGAATAAACGATACGAAGAAGCTAGCTATTGGTTATAGCATTGAAAATGATACCTATGAAAAAGAGTAACGAAAAGGACCATGACTTCGGTAAAGTTATCTAAAAATTAAATGAATAGTTGCAATTTTTCAATGCCATCTCTGAATCAGCTATGGAGAAATCTGGGAATATAATGTATATGGCCCCAGTTTGATATAGAATTCCGGTATTTATTCTTCAAAATAACAGGGCTGCTACCGGTAAAATCTCTGTATCTATATCCCGTTTTCCACATTGTTGTCAATATGGAGTCCATGTCAAGCGAAGATCAGATTTTTTACCATTCTTCTAACGTTTTACCTCTGACCTGTTTTTTGAAATGCTACCAGTTTATTTAGTAGCGTTGGCAATCCTTTAATATTATCTTGGCAATGAAAATCAACAGAGCCGTATTCACTGCAGTTTTCTAAGTTGTCCACCGAATTGTCTTAACTTAATTACAAACAAAAGGCTCTGGTTGATTAATAGAAAAATCACAATTTTCGTTACTAATTCTTGGACTAAACCTATTATTTTTTCTACAAGGAACGAAAAAACTAAGCAAAATTGGCATAAATCATGAAAATAGCCTATATATTTGGCGCCAATTAGTAAATTTAGGAGTAAATCATGCACACCATGCGCATTAATTAAACCAAAATTTACTGAATATCAGTAAATGAGATGTAATTCATGCAAAAAAATTACTGAAAATCAGTAAATGTAGGTAGAATTTATGCAAATAATGCGCATGAATCACACCAAAATTTACTGAAAATCAGTAAATGTAGGTTTAATTTATGCATTTTTTTTTTCATTTTTTAATAAAATAATGAATTTGTTTAAATTTTATTTTATGGCAAAAGGCTTAATCAAACTAAGCGTCTCGCCATACGATTAAATCACAATAGAAGTTAGTAAAATCAGTAAATATTGCGCATAAATCACAACAACATGTTCTGATTTTTAGTAAATGTAGGTATAAATCATGCAAATAATACGCTTAAATTACAGCAACATTTACTGAAAACCAGTAAATGTTAATGTAATTTATGCAAATATGGTTTTATATTAAACCATTATTTACTAATATTTAGCAAATAATTTTTGATACATGCAAATAAATAATTTTTAATCAAGAATTGTTTAATCAATTTATGGAAATATTTCCCAATTCTATTATGATTCGTAAAATAAGAAGAAAAAGAATAAATTTAATTAAATGTTTCTTCTTCTGATTTTATGAAAATTTAGTAAATTAATGCATTCCGTGTATTTTTTGTATTTTTTCTGTAATCATTTGCAT
>JANSTU010008176.1:0-16392 GCA_027564075.1 Bolitophila hybrida
TTTTGAACAAACTTAAAAGCATATTAAAAGGGTGATAGGGGGGTGACCCCAAAAAAAAAAAAAAAAAAAATGATCATAATAATAATAATTTTTTAATCCGGATAAAAAATATGATTATCGTGAGATTACATAAAATTTGACTTTTTGTATTATGGTTAGTTTTTTTATTTTACTTGGGAAAAAATGTGAGATAAAATCATTTTTTTTATCCGGATAAAAAAAAGATTATATTTATCGGGAGATTAGATAACATTTTTTTTTATTATTATTTTACTTGGGATAAAATCATTTTTTTAAGGTAAAGATTATTAAACCTGATTGCTTTATATTATTTATTTATCTCATAATTAGTTTATCTTTATAAAATCCTATTATTTATCTATTTATCTTATCTAAACACAATTTATAGCCGTGGCATACAAAACAAAAATCTGATATTGATATCTTTAGATAAATTTCGAATTTGTATTTTTAGATAAAATATGATTATTTACTTTGAGATAAAATCTAATTATTTATCATGACATGAAAAACTGATGTTATCTGTTATCTTGAAATTCAAATTCGATTATCCATTATTTTAGATAACATCTTCTCGTTTTTTTAAATTTACTTATAAAGATTATAAAATTTATATTTTATATGCCAACAAATCAATTTTTGTGGCAATTGGTAATTATAATTTTATATTTAATTATTTTCTAAATAAATTATCAATTTCTATACATTCCGTGAAAAATTAATTTAAAAATACATAATTTTATGAAAAATTCAATTTTATCCAGCAAAAAATCTTTATTTTTTTTTAAATATAATCTGATTCAGATTCTATTTTCTATCTTGAGATAAACCTAAGGAAAAATGAGTTCATTTTGAGATAAAAAAATATGATTATACAATTTGTATAGGTTACCATTTTGTTTATCGAAATTCTTGAGATAACATTTGATATTTGAGTTTGGATAAAATCCGTGTTTTTACTCGTCGATTATCTAACTGCGATTAAGTTGCTATTATTTTTAGATAATTTGTTTGATAAAACCTGTCACATCGTAGAATTGCTAAAAATCCTTATTTCTTACGAAAAATGGGATTATTTGTATAGAAATAGATATTTATCTTGAGATAAAATTCAATATCCGGATTTCCATATTTTTAACTTTATCGGGATTATCTTGAGATAAAATGCGATTATTAAAATCCGATTTTTTAAAGTATTATTATTACCATTTTGTTTATCGATATTCTTGAGATAATATTTGACATTTGATTGATTGCGATTGAAAATTAAGTTGCTTTTTTAGATAATTTCTAGATAATGATATAATGAATAAAAGCAAAAACAAAACTCTACGTTCTACAAGAAAGAAGAAATATATCTTTACATAATTCTAGAAACTTACCTTGGATACCGCGACAGCACGAATCCATCACGCTGATAATTATTGCTATTCTCAATGCCATTATTATTAATCGAACTCTCGCTGTTGTCCTCCAACACTGGCAGCCGCATCGCCCGCAAGCCAACCTGGAACGCCAGATCCGTGTACTGATTCAGCAACGATGCAAACAAGAAACGTGCCAGCGTATGCATAGGCACTGATTCCGGATGTATCGACATACCCAGACCACTGCTCGGTCCACCGTCCAGCATCTGTGATGTCAACTGCATTAGAACTTCGACCAGCAATCGATCCAGATCAACGTGACGCAATCTCGCAATTAACTGATCCTGTTGCTTGCAAATGACGTGTTGTGAATACAGACCCTGTGGCATAATACGTTGTTTGCCCAGTGCAAGTGTGGCTGCCTCAAAGGCAAGTGTTAAATAGGTTTCGTTGCGATTGCTGGTCACTGGCACAGGGACATGTTGATAGCGTGGTGGTATCAAGCTTCCATCTTCAGTCGGTGCTGAAACACTGTCAAACGATAGTCGTCCCATATCGGGTCCGTTTATGGCATCCGGAATGATACAAGCTTCGGTGAGACAGTCAAAGATACAGGCCACTGCGTCCAGTGGAAATTCAACGTCACAACCGACACAGCAGTCAAGGCAGTTTGAAATGCAACCGGGTTTTTTGTTGCGTACAAATTCTGCCGATGGTGGTGCAATAGTTGCAGCCTTTGAAGTGGACGCTCCGTAGTTAACGATATTCTGCTCGTTTACTTTGTTCTGTGCACAGTGACAGGCATTTTTACTTTTGCCGAAAAAAAGATTTCGATTGGCCGTCGGTTGTGGCTGAGAACAATGGTTAGTCGTTGATGATGAAGAGGACTTTGAACAACAATCAAGTTCATTTTCCTTTGGCGTAATCTTACAGCAGTACTTCTTGATGCAACATTGTTTCTTTGAGTGTTCTGCGCATGGCTTTGTGGATGATGCTTGAACTTTGCGAGAAGATCCTGAAGCAGACACTGGTTTAGCAACGGTATCATTGCAACAATCACAACGTGTCGATGGTTGTTTTTCTGCCGGAACTTGTTTTGATTGACAGCGATGTCCATAGTTGTCCTGAATATATTTGTCTAGATCTTTGCTGCAGTGTGGACGAGAACTAAAGAAATACGAGTCTCCAACCAGTCCACCAGAACGGTTTGTACCAACACGACCACAATTGCCTGAATGGACATTCGATGAGAATGAACCACTACGGAATCCATACGAAGGAAAAGAATTGCTTCCGCCGCCATTTCCAGGTGCTGCAGCATTATTATAGTAGTCCATAGATGTGCCACCATTGTAGGGACCTGCATTACTGGCAGCACCATTATTGTATCCATTACGATCACGTGTTTCCATGCAGCGCTTGCAATCATCGTGAGCTGGTGGACAATAACGATGCGGTGGCACTTCATAGTCGAAACGGTACATCTTGTATCCACCTTCTTTGGGTTGAGTACTGATCAACGCTTGAACTGGTGATAAATTAGTTTCGGTTTGTGGCGGATTAGATTTACACTTACAACAACAGGACGTACTGCTAGTCGGTAAAGATTCTTCTGAACATTTGGCTATATTATCTTGGTAACGATGCCACAGGATCTGGGCGTCCTTTTGAACTTGTTTCATAGTACGGACAACACTGACTGAGAGGCGCAGTGCAGCTTCGGTGTGACCATGCGAACGTAGTGAGTCCACACGGGCAGCACACATGGCCAAGGGTTCATGCCACAATGGTTGACCATAAGCATTGAAATTTGACTTGACACTGCTGGCAAGCGGAGGCTTGGACTTGCTACCCGATGCAGACTGTGCTGAATTAGAACTGGTGATCGAGTAGTTATTACTTGCCAGAATCTGTTTGAGGTGCTGATTGTCCCAGGTCATATTGACTGCATCCAAAGCTTTGTGGAAAACAGTGCGTGGAACCTTGTTTCGAGCAGCCGCGGCAGTACCATTGTTAAGTTTCACGCGTTTATTGGGTCTAACTGCTTCGGGATCGTCTCGTGGACGAACACGATTTACAATAGCCGGTACAACTTCATCAATGGCTGGTACAGGATCTAGTTCGGCTGGTTGAATATCTTCAACTACTGGCGGAATTTGTTCGGCATTGCGTTTCTTTAAAGAGCACTTATCGCAAGGTGATTTTGGCATGTCTAAACACATCTTGGACGAGTGTCCGTTTACATTGTCCAATGGTGGTGGACAGTCACAGTCCTTTGCTAGAACAGAGTCAGTAGCAAACGTAGCATCGGCGGCATCTGCTTCTGGCAATAAGGAAGCAGCTGGTTTACTTACATCACTATTATCACAGTCATCGTCCATATGGCTGACACCGTCGGTCGGCTGGCACGAGTCACACTCAGCGTCCGTTTCGGCAATTGCTTTCGCATCCTCTAGACTCTCCTCCAGCGGTGCTTCATCGTCGCAGCACAGTTTCTTATCACAGCAATCACTCGAGCAGCCCTCATTCGAGCCGTCGTCCACCATCTTTGGCACATCTGAACCATCGATATCCATGAATCCACCAAATGGTTCGTCAGCTTCAAAAAATGGATCCATACAACGACTAGGTCCAGCCTCACTTAAATCTCGTGCGCTAATCTCCAGTGCACTTGGCTGTCCGGTTACATTAATATTGCCCAGCTCAACGACACCCTCGTTCTCGTAATCAATGTCCATGGACTCACGTGAGCTTTCATCATTCACCGGTGGCGGTAGATCCATATTCAGATTACCCTCGCCCAGCATCAAGCTATTATCATCAAAATCAACTGGACGCAAAACATCCACCATATTCTGATCATCATCAGCAATCTGTCGTCGGTCTAAATAGTCGATGCGTTCGAGTATTCCATTTCGATCACCGATACCACCACCACCGTTGCCTGCATTACCACCAGCACCAACCATCTGTACCGCATTCTGGGCATTATCGTTATTGTTTGCAGGATTGCCTTCATCCACATCACCTACCTCAATATTATCCTCAACCTCAGCATCCGAGTCTGAGTCTGATTCGGAACTATCGAAAATCTCTTCGAGGTTATTATTGTTATTTATCGGTACATATGGAGCACGATTTCGATTTGGTATCGGATTGTTGACATTTCGTACATTCCTAAAGAAACGTATACGATCACGTTCACGTTCGCGCTGTGATAGATCGCGATGCTGAAAGTAGATTTTTTGTTTGGTTGGAATTAATTTGGGGAATCTCGGGAGAAGGGACAAAGATGATTACACTTACGTTTACAGCTCGACCAGTTTCTCGGAAGTCCGGATCCTCTTGGGGTACACTGTCCGAGCGTGTCCACTTTTCGAGCTGAGATTTCCATTGGGTACGTTCAACGTTTGTGGCACGTGGATTGAGAACGATGCAAACCCAGAGGGCGCCTATTATTTTGTTTGGATTAGTACAGGTTTGAAGTATTGTATCACAATCAGAACTATCATCGAACTGATAATAAGAATGTTAAAAATGATCGTCAAGATCATAATATAATGATCAAGAGAATCAGAATGATCATAAGAAATATCATGAGAATGATCACAGAAATGATCATCAGAATTATAGCAAGTATGATCATCAGAATGATCAGAAGAAATATCTTGAATGATGATCACAAGTATGATCATCAAAATTATTATAAGTATGGTTATCAGGAGAGTCAGACTGATCATCAGAAAGATTATCAAAACGTCTTTAATTCAGATCAGAATTAACGTCACAGAATGATCATTCGAATAATCATTAAAATGTACAATCAAATAGTCACCAGCATTATCTCAGAATTATTAGAATGATCCTCTGAATAATCTTCAAAATTATGTTACATTAGAAATATCAGAGTGATCAGCAAAATGATCATTCGACCATTATCAGAATTGACAGCAATGATCATACAAACAATCATGATAAATATCATCAGAATGATCACCAAAATTATCATCAGATGGATGTTCAAATAATCTTCAATCAATCTTCAATCAATCAATGATCTTCAAAATCCCCACCAGAATGTTCATCAAAGTGACTGTCATGCCTGATCATACAAGTGATCGTGATCACCAGAAAGATCATCCTAATAAATTTACAATTAAAACTTACCCAACTGATCCCAGAGCTGGCGACACTTCTCTGTCATCGGTGTACTATGAGTTTTCCACAGTGCCAGACGTGGATCGTTCAAAAACTGATCGGTGATCAACGTCAGCATACGCGCTCCGTTCGAGTCCTGGGCTCGCAACATCTCACGTACCTTGGCGAACAGCAGATTCAGCTGTTTGTTGCCATTGTAGTAGCTTCCTTGGCCCAGATAGCTGCGTACCGCCTCGCAAACCTGTGCCTCGTCCAAGTGCCACGAGTGCTCATCGTCGGTAGCCGCACCTGCCGTCGGATCGGGAGCACCGCAAATGGCATTGATTTCTGTACAGATTCAGAGACAAATATCGATTAGCTAAATTATTAATAAATTTGGGTTGAAAATACTAACCAGACTTTTGCTGTAAAATCTCATCGGCAAGCTTCTGAGCGGTGGGCAGAACTTCCGTGTGGTGTGATGAGATCAGGTATTGCACGAATTTTTGCAGCTGCTGTCGGTTCATCTGCAGGAGGGTTTCTGTAAATATATAGAACACATTTAATATAAAATCCATACAAATTTTAAATAATTTAATTATTTTTTAAAAAAAATATTTTCCACTAGATTCGCGGAAAAATCCAATTCAACAGGAGCACGAGCGCACGCAAGCCACACAAAAGCAGCCGTTAAAATTCAAATGAGTTCCGGCAACGAGCATCACATCAGAACACCCATTATTCATAGCCGCAATAATTATTATTAATTGTGCCAGCGTAAATGTGTGTGTGAGTTTATATTGCATAATACACACACACACACACATACACATACTATTTGTAATTTATATTCGTAATTTGAATGAATATACATAATTTATGTTTTAATTGTAAATTAGAAGCGAGTGAATAAAATAGTCGGAAAAATAAAGTGCCCCCATGAATGTGTATGTGTGTGCGGTGGTGATAATCTATTGCTGTCTTTATGCATATGCATATACTGCAGCATAAATAGTATTGAACGGGCGCAGATGTGTTCACACACACACACATACTCACAAGCGGTCGCGTGTGTACGTGAATTTCCATAATTTGCATACATTGGAAACGGTGAATGAGGCGCGCAAGAGAGCCACAGCACGGCCGTATACGAACTTTATTGCTAATTTATTTTCCAAGACACAAATATGTTACACACACACATGTATAAGTTAATTTCAACGCTAATTAATCCAGTGTATGCTTATATTTCCGTGTGTAACGCTCGATGAGGTATTCTTTTCGTTCGATGAGGATTTTATTGATTATAGCAACAATGTTAAAATGTGTGTGTGGCTGATTCACTTTGTATTTTGTATTTGGAAGATATATATTTAACAAATTAAATGAATATAAACTGCGAATTTATGGGAATATAGAGAATATAAACAATTTTTCTATATCCCTGTAATTAAAGGCTCTACGAATACAAATCTTTAGGTTAAATAGGGTTTGTTTTTTTATGAATAAATAAAAAGTGTACCCTTGTAATTTAGTTTGATTTTTGAATCATAGATGGTGTGTTCTGAAATCATGCAAAAAAGGCCTAACGAATACAGATCATTGTGTTAAATAAGGTTTGTTTTTTTTTATTCATAAAGTGTGCCCTTGTAATTTAGTTTGATGTTTGAATCATAGATGGCGTATTCTGAAATCTTGCAAAAAAGGCCTAATGAATACAGATCATTGTGTTAAATAAGGTTTGTTTTTATTCATAAAAGTGTACCCTTGTAATTTAGTTTGATTTTTGAATCATAGATGGCGTATTCTGAAATCTTGCAAAAAAGGCCCAACGAATACAAATCTTTAGGTTAAATAAGGTTTGTTTCTTTTATTCATAAAAAGTGTGCCCTTGTAATTTAGTTTGATGTTTGAATCATAGATGGCGTAAAAAATAAATAATAAAAAGTATACCCTTGTAATTTAGTTTGATTTTTGAATCATAGATGGCGTATTCTGAAATCATGCAAAAAAGGCCTAACGAATACAGATCATTGTGTTAAATAAGGTTTGTTTGTTTTTATTCATTAAAATACCCTTGTAATTTAGTTTGTTTTTTTTAATCATAGATGGCGTATTCTGAAATCTTGTAAAAAAGGCCTAACGTATACAGATCTTTAGGTTAAATAAGGTTTCCATTTTTATTCAAAAAAATTATCTCATTGGATCCTGTAATCCCTTGCGGGACATAGGGCGATGCCGCACACCGGATTCATTGACCAGTACGAGGTCACACGAGTAATCAGCTCATGCTAATGTGCTGTTTGTGCTGTGCTACTCCTATTGGAGCTACACACATCATACACTAATTGTTCTATGCAGGGTGCGTGTGATTATGTTAATTGATGACATTAATGTTCCGTTATTCCAAATCAATAACCTTTTTTTCAGAAATAGGCGGAACCTACTGATTTAAAGTGCTACATTCGAAAAACACTTCGGTCTGCCGGCCGGATTTGAACCGGCGACCTCCCATAAACCAGACCAACGCGTTACCCACTCGGCTATGGCTAGGGTTAAAGTATCTATAAAGAAGTTTAAACTGTTGTATCCTGCTGCTATTAAAAGCATTTTAAACAGAAAGTGTATACATTTATGTATATAGTATACCCTTGTAATTTAGTTTCATTAATAAACCATAGATGGCGTAATCACAATTTCTGAACTAGGAAGATAACGACAAAATACAATTTGTTTAGACACCAAATATCTCTTAAATTTCTGAAAGTCTATTTTAAAATATTGATTGAATCTATATTTTATACAACAAATACAAATTTCATAAATATCATCCGAAACCTTTTACCATATTGCTCTTTAAGACATCATACATGTTATCAATATCACCTACAGCTACGCCCAACCCTCTTAAGCTTAAAACTCGAACACATATGCACTTAAAACTGAAATGAATATCCAAGACATCATCTCAATTTCACATCGATTGCATTAGCCAAAACCAAACAGAAATGCATTCGTCACGAAAACCCGTATCCACTTGGCACGTCTGAAATGTAATTCGATTTCGTCAGATTCAATTCATATCTGTGCGCACATACACACATACTAGCTCAAAGAGAGCACACACACTCACACGTGTGTGTTTTTGTTATATAAAATGTTTACTGCGCATGCGCTAAATACATTCTACCCCGCTCGCACACAACCACACGAGAGAATAATATAAATTTAATAATAGTCTAAGCAGCCGGTGTATGGTAGAAGAGCTGCGGCTCTGCGCGTGCTCATCGCCAAGTGCTTTTGCGAAGCGAAGGTACTTATTATTTATTAAGTAAAATTTAATATTTACTCGAGACTCTTGTGTAAGTTCAGAGAACATTTATTTTTTTGCGACCCACCAAGAAACACATGCGCGCATGCGCCGTTCTGCTAAATTATGCACAGCCATACGAAATTCGAATACAAAGTTAATTGCGTTCGCAATAACAATATATAAAATAGCCTCTGCGCATTACTATGTGTGTGTGTGTGTTCGGCGATAATATATAAAATAATAACAATATTGTACAAATATTATGATTATTATTTATATAAAATGTATTTTTATTGTTATGATTTCAATTTGATATTTAAAATTGTATATATTTTTTTGATTTCGTGAGCGGATGGGCATTATTGGAATTTTCGAATGGACAAAATATATACAAAATGTGATTCGTTAAATTTTTTTGGTATACATTTTTGTGCTTGAGTATGCAGATTTGTGGGTCGTGCGCAGTTTTATGAGGCGACAAGTCGCCGCGCGGTCGTGCCGCATTGAACTTAACCGAGTTGAACGGCACACAGAAATGCGCTTATTATGCATCATTGGATTTCGTTTGTGGTGGTTTTCGGTTTAAGTTCGAGACGGTGTTGTTTTTCTGTATAGCGCACAAAAGAATGCAGTTAATTTATGATTTTATTTGTATTTTTAATTAGGATACGCGAGTTATCGTACAGTCTGTGTGTGAACAAGAAAAAAAACAGAGAACTAATGAAAAACTGTATTTATAAATGTTGTCGTTGTAGTGCTAATTTTAGTATTAGCTTGTAATTTAGTTTAGATTATTGTTAAAAAAACATCGCCTTTGTCTTGAAATGTAATTTTTTGGTTACCCATGTAAAATAGTTTAAACAAATCTCACAGATGGCGTAAGTGTTAATTTAATGTGTGTTTGTGTATATTTGTAATATATGTTATATATCAATTTACGAACTCATACTTGTGATTTATAAAAAAAAAACAGTTTCATTTACACAACCAAAAACGTATATTCAGAATGATCCACTATGCGTAATAAAAAATCAAAGAACGAATGAAAAACTGTAATTTTAAAAGTATTGGTCATGCTAAATGCCAATTTAATATAGATGTGGATGTTTTTATGTCTTTGCAGTGCTAATTTTAGTATACCCTTGTAATTTAGTTTATGTAATTGTTCATAGGTGGCGTTGCTTTTTAATTTAAAAACGTCTTTAATTTATATCCGCAATGCGTTCTGTTATATTTTTTTTGTTTTTTTACATGTTTCCTATAATTTCATGAGGGATATAGTGTGCACCCACACCCGACAAATTGTGAGGTTATGTACATAATGCTGCCAATCTACATACAATTGAAACTAATTCCAACGATTGTTAAATATTATAAATTCCATACAATAACTTTCATTTTCGCTTATGACAATTACTCTGTTAAAAGCTTAAATAACATTTAAATTCAAAGCTATCGTGTCAGAGACACAAAACCTTTACGGATTCACCAAAAACCCATCCGACCGGAACACCTTTAATACAAACACAATTTCCATTGTACTCGCTTTAATACCGTGTCTGTAAGTGTGTGTTTATATATACATACAATATACATATTAACCGAAAACACCCGCACACATAAATACGAACACGCATACAAACAAAAACCCAGATCGCGACTCATAGAGAGTTTAAATACCATCCAGCATATAGCTTATTGCATTCGAAATGAAACTGAAATGCTTTTCATAACCGGGGGAGAATGTTTTCAATATTGTGTCTGTCTGTGTGCAGCAAACAAACGCTCGGCAGCATCGGCTCGGTCTACAAATTGACGGTAACGGCTTGGCATATAGAATCGGGGCAGCTATAATTAAAGCTCGCACAGAACATTTCGACAAAACAGTCAAACGATCAAATGAAGTCGACGTCGTCGGCGCGACGGCGGGTGTTGTACGTTTGCGAGACAAGCCGGTACAACGAGAGGCTTTCGGGGGTGGTGTTGATGCCACCCCACATACATGCATAGCCAACGAGACTTTAATCGGTTTTTGGTTAAATTGGAGCATTTAAAGGGGATACACACCAATTAAGTGTGACAGATTTTCATAGGTTTTATTGAGGATGTGGTAAAATTTAAATGGTCTTTAATTGATTGAAAACTTACCGGAAATAGGAACTCGAAGTTTCACGGTGTCGGCATTCCGGATGCGGTACAGCGAAAGGGCGACAACGTGATGACACCAGAATATGTCTTTGGTGTCGCAGCTACAGGTGACGGATGTGATTTTGCATCTGAAAGGAAAAAAAATATTGTGTTTTTGTTAAAATATCATATATTGTGTATTCTTAGTAAAGATGTGCCAATTTTACATTACCTATGTAATTTAGTTAAAATAAATGATAACAGATGGCGCTAATAATAAACAAAACAGTATTTTTGTGTTAATACGAACAAGCAAAGATGAAAAACAGTTTCAATAGTTCTGTGAAGATTTCATTGTAAAGTTAAGCTAATTTTACATTACCCATGTAATTTAGTTAAAATAATTGATTATAGATGGCGTCTATAATGTAATAATATAAAAAAATTATGTATAATAGTTTTATTAAAATGACTTTATCTGGTATTAAAAACGAATGAGCACAGAAGAAAAATCGTTTTGATTACCTTTTTGGTTATTATTATTATTTACTTAAAATAAATGATAACAGATGGCGTTAGTGAACTAATCATATACAATAAAATATAACTTACAACCTTTCAATAGTTCTGTTAAGATTTTATCGTAAAGTTACGCTAATTTTACATTACCCATGTAATTTAGTTAAAATAATTGATTATAGATGGCGTTATTAATATAATAATATACAAAAATTATGGATTTTTTTTTAAAAAGAACATATCCGATGTTAAATACGAATTAGCCCAGAAGAAAAAATATAATACACTTAATTATAAAGATAAGCTAATTTTAGATTACCCATGTAATTTAGTTAAAATCATTGATCACAGATGGCGTTAATAGTATATAACAATTATGGTATTGTTTTTTAAAAACATATTCTGTGTAAAATATAGAACGAGCACTGAAGACGGATTTTACAATGTTTTGGCAGTGCTATAAATTATTCATTCTAAGCCAGTGCTAATTGTTCATTACCCATGTAATTTAGGTAATATATTTGATCACAGAGGGCGTTTATAATAGAATACCATACAACCAAAATGTGTATATCAGTATCCAATCAACTTATAAGCACATTACGCACCAAACACCGTCATTCCAACATCGATGTACGTGACCATTAATACAAAACAAATTATCCACCGTTTTTATGCGTACAAGTGTCGAAGAAGCGCTAACTTTCTATCGTCTGGCCGCTAATTTATCGTGCATAGCCACAACATTGAATAATAATAATAATAATAATAATATTAATAATAATTACATAAATTAGCCAGCGAATATACCGAATGGAAAACATGGCTACAGCATTTGAATATCGCATATTATGTATTATGTTTATCGTATGAATTCGATATGTTTGTGTGGTGGATTAGCATAAGTATACAGATGAGGGGGGGGGGGAGCAGCAATTCTGTATATTTGTGTTTGTCAAAGGCTACTTAAAACGCCATAGATTTCCTATTATAACGCAGTATTTCTAATATGCGTGCGTCCATAAAAATTATCTTTGAAATTGGCACATAAATACTGAGATTACTTGATTCTCGGCGATAATGCAAATATTTTATATATACTTGTTACGTTATTTTATCTTAATATTATTCAAAATATATTTTATTTGGTAATATGCATTGCTTCAAGTCAATAGTTCATTAAGTTATTGATCCCTATGTTTTGCATAATATAGATAATAATATGGATAATATGGAAGATGAAAACAAATTTAATTGGAATGTTAAAAATGGCATGTATTATCACCTAAATGCTCATCAAAATAACGAATAACTCAAAAATATATACTTGATTGTATAGGTAAGAACATCTGTAATTTAGTACATTTTTCAAATCATAGATGGCGTTGACTGGATGACATAAACATACAATTTAGGAATAAAAAAGATGTGAGTTAAGTTAGAGGGAAGCCGACAGGTAAAATAAATGGACCCTAATTTGAATGACCGCAGCATTTAAATAATATATAGCTATCGATCAAACGCACATTCCAGATGCGAACAATGAACTCGAAGCAAGCGCGAACGTGCACAATTAACAGTGCGCGACTTCCTTGCAGCAGTCACAAGACAACATCACATTATTAATGCGACATTTCCAATGGTAATATGTCACCTAACTCGTTATCGCAATGCACTGGTAATGACGCTACGTGCAGCCTCTCAGACTAAACGCCAAGCTGGCGTCGTCTTGTAATCATATATATATATATATATATATAATCTTAAGAACATCGAAGGTGCAGAAAATGAATATATATATATATTAATATTAACTTACCGATCAAAGCTGACGGACACCTTGAATTTTTTATTTTCATCCATAACATACTGAATTCCCGTTGGTCCAAGGGACATGGTCGAATTGACTTGGGCCGCGTCTTGTTCCATTGCTGCAAAACGTGCCAGTTGCTGCTGTTGAACTTGGGCTGGTTGATGGGGATTGGGATTATTATTCCAGCCATTATTGTTGTTAGGTACAATCATTCGGGGTATGACTTGTGAGGGTCTGATGCGACGTCGTTCGTTTACGTGACGCTCTTCGGTCGGCACCACTACGCATCCTTCAACCTCGTGTGGCGGATATGTCCAAACAATGCCGCTCAAATGGAAACCTGGAAAATGGAGAAAATGATTTGTTGGTTTATTGTTAATTGTGCAAGCGGTTGGTGTGTGTTTGTGTGCGGGTGGGTGGGTGCTTGGTTTGTTGTTGTGCTGTGAGCGCATAAATACGGCACATGATATATACTTGCTGTACACGTCGGAAGAATGGCATTTTGGTATAGAATGGGGGTGGGGTGACCGGGTTGTTAGTATACGTCGGAGCCCGTGTTAATGGCTTGTATAAACTAATTATTATGTCCTATTGAGTTCGACATAATCGTTTGGAAACGATTTGCGCAATTAATGCAAATGGTAATGACGGAATTTCGGTATTTATCTATCACAAAGGTTTATTTGAATAATAACTGTTCGCTATTGTGAATAAATTGTATTGTTTATTTACAAAGTGTACTTTATATTTGGTGCCTGCTGTATAGTGCCCTAAATTGCCATATAATTGCCGCAAACGAATGAAAAACTGTTTTTTTAATGCTGAAAACATTTTTAGTAATGATTTGGATATTGTTAAGTTCGATTTATAGTATACCCTTGTAATTTAGTTTATATAAATCCTCATAGATGGCGTTAGAGTATATATACATTTAAAAATATCGCTTCTGTCTTGAAATGTACATTTTTGGAAGGTCGTCGAATTTTGGCCTGTTCACAAAAACTTTGATGTAACTATAAATTGGTCAAACTGTTTTGTTTTTTTGTTGTTGTAATATAAATTGTGACGGTAGGAGTCATTACCGTACATTTTGTGTAATATAGATTAAAAAATCTCGCAGATGGCATTAGTGTTAATTTAATAGGTGTTTATGTTATGTTATAGTGGACTTGGTTCACAATAGTTTTTTTTTGTATAATTTTGTAATGGTTTCAAAATCTCTGTCAATTGATGCCTTAAATGCACAATAGGTACACAATTGGTACACAACAATAATGTATACAACTTAATAAAAATGATGATTCACAATAACAATACCAATAGCATAGTCATTTAGTAAATGACAATACTGTAGGACTTACTAACATAAGAGGAGTATTCACAATAGGAAAAAAAGCATGTTATCATGTGATACACCGAAATAAAATGGCTACTTCATCAAAAAGGTATATTTACAATAGTGACCAGCGGATCATTTTGTAATAGCATAAATGGAATCTTCATTTGGTGGCTATAAAATACACATAATATGATGACTAATACAAAAACGGATCATTCACAATAGTAATAAAGGTTTTTCATTATCATCAGATATATATGCTTTTCAAATCGTTTATTACAATTGCATTTTGTTTTCGAAAATACAAATTATACATACTACATTCACAATAAAATAAGCTCAGGAAGACATTCACAATATCCAAATTCCTAGAATAAAGGAACATTCACAATGTACATGCAACTTAAGCACATCAATAACACAAGAACATATTTTAAATAAAGTAAGAGTTCTTAACAAAAGCAAATTTCGAGATTCATTCACAATTCACTAATGCATTCACATTTAGATTGATATCATAATTAAAATAATCTAGGTAAAGACTAGTTTACAATAAATATTATATAGGTATTTCTATTCAGAATAAAACAGTTTATATTAATAAACATACCAATATTATTGGCTAAAATGAACCATTCACAAAATATAATGCATATTCACAATTTTCAACATATTTATATTTAAATTAAAATAAAATTTAAATTAACATTTGGTGAAAATTACAGTCTGCTCGTCTTCATGTCTTTCCCAACTAGCTGAGAAACCTCCATCTTAACAAATTTACAATAGCATTCGAATTCAAATCATTAAGTACATATTCGAATTTGATTAAAATTACAAAAAAAAATTGTTCGTCTTCATGACTTGTCAGCCACCTGAAAAGCCTCTAACTTGAAAAATTCACAATAGTATACAATAAACTATTTGTATACCAGCTAGCTAGCTAGCTAAAAATCCACCATCTTGAAAAATTCACAATAGCATTAGAATTGTAATCGTTACGGAGTCAATAGACTATTTGTATTCACAAATACAATTCACAATACAATATTGAATATAATGCTTTGTAGTACACATTACAAAGGTACATTCACAATATCCAAATACATATTAGAATTTGGTGAATATTCACAAGAAAAATGGACTGCTCGTCATCATAACTTTCTCAGCTACCTTAAAAGCCTTAACTAAACGTTACAATTGTTATGGAGTCAATAAACTATTTGTATACACATTTACACAAAAAATAATTATGAGAAGAATTCACAATACAATATTGTATATACATTCTTGGTAGTAAAAAATATAAAGGTACATTCACAATATCCAAATACATATTCGAATTCCGCCCAAAAAAATGTCTGCTCGTCTTCATCACTTTCCCAGCTAGCTAAAAATCCACCATCTTGACAAATTCACAATAGCATTAGAATTGTAATCGTTACGGAGTCAACAGACTATTTGTATTCACAAATTGAATATAATGCTTTGTAGTACACATTAAAGGTACATTCACAATATCCAAATACATATTAGAATTTGGTGAATATTCACAAGAAAAATTGTCTGCTCGTCATCATAACTTTCGCAGCTACCTGAAAAGCCTTTAACTTGAAAAATTCACAATAGCATAAATGTTGCAATTGTTATGGAGTCAATAAACTATTTGTATACACATCTATATATAGATTCCTTCGATCCCTATTCGGGACATAGGGCATCAGCAACAAAGTTGCGGAACTGGACGCGGTTGACG
>JANSTU010008187.1:0-16389 GCA_027564075.1 Bolitophila hybrida
AGCTGTGAAATTTATACACGCATCCTTTGAAGGTTGGTACTATATGAAAACAAAATGGATTTTGTACTAGTGGCGCCATCTCATAGAAACGATACGAACTTTTCAGCCGACCTATTAAGAGTAGTGGAATACGATTATTTTTTTTGGCGCATAGTGTTATTAGTCTTTTGCGTACCGAGTAAATAAAAATAATAAGACATCTTTTGGGCCTTACCCTTAAACCAAATTCAAAAAATCACGAAATCGACCCATTCTATTGGATGGCTCAGTCGTTCGCTACATGCGGTATTTCATCGCGTTTGCCAAACATTGAAGCCACCAGATTTAGATTTTAAATGTTTCTGTGATTGGACCGGTGAAGACTTTTTGCGTGTATGACTTGGCAAAGCCTATTTCTTACATTGAATCTTTCACATTCACTTGGACAAATTATCTGTCTTTGTTTGCGCCGTTGCAGGGCTTCTAAATACGTTACCTACGTTGACACCGAAAACAATCAAGTCAAGTTTCCGCGCAATGATACTTCATTCGATCTAGACATTTTTGTGAAGCAGATAACTTTGAAGCTGTCGTACAAACACTATTAATTCCAGAGACGTTAACTCAAGAGTCATCAACTCCAGAGCCATTTACATAAGTTTCTCAGGTCACTTCAGTGAGCAGTCTTTGGTTTTTGGATAAAGTCGGGTATGGCGCCATCGAAGCCATCGAGAGCTCGGTACTGACTGCTCCGGAAAAAAAACACCAGTGCGTACATCTAAAGTGATCTGACAACTTCACAATTTTTTTTTAAATACAAAATTCTAATCCGTCAAGGAGGTCTTCCGTCGGGTGGTTGTAGTCCAGTTCTTTTGCAAGCTTGAGTGCCTTTTTTTGAACTACTTGTCAATATTTGGGTTGGGATTCGCTCATTTTGCACCAATCCGGAGAGCCGTATGTTAGGACTGGTCGGATGAAGGATCTGTAATAATTATTTTTTGGTGAGTTTTGGGCCTAGATCTGTTGGCCGTAAGAGGGTGGAGCTGTCATAGAATAAAAATAGCTTTCTTTTTTATGTTCTCAATGTGTGGTCGAAACGATAGGCGCTTATCCAATTGGTCTAGCTTTTACAGAATCAAAGCTTGATTTTCTCAATCTGTTGCGAACTGTATCTCCAGATGATGATAACGTAAATATTTCAGTCTCGTACCCTGAGGTACTCCAGCAGGAATTGGCCTGGGAGTTGAAAGTATTTAAACTATCTTGGTTTGAAAGGAACGGTAAGACAAAAACGGAAGAACCATGCATATAGTTGCTTTTGGGAAGTTTTTGTTTTAGTCCTTTGTGCCATAAGGTGTCGAATGAAAAGGATTTCAATGTACAGTAGCACGATGCCTGTACTCACTGTTATGTACTGTCAATAGTCGATGGGTTGTAGAAGTGTTGCTCTCTAAACCCGGCTTGATTATCCTGCAGGACATTATTTTGTCGAACATGATCCATTAGCGATGATAGGCCTGTAGTTTGCTGGGTTTGACGTATCTTTTCCTGGATTGGGGATTGGTATTACCGTCGCTCTCTTCCATTGTTTCGGGAAATAGCCAAGACTAAAAAAGTTATTGAAAATATTGGCTATCCAGATTATTGCTTTACATGCTAGATATTTTAATATAATGTTCAGGGCCCCATCAAATACGTCTTAGATTTCTTAGCAGCCCGTATATTTCGGCAGTACTTGTTGTTATAGGGTCTGCTATGTATAGGTCCTGAAGAAAGCTTGTCAGAGTATGGCCTTTTCATCAACAACCAGGTTCGTTTATATTTTTGGTTACCCTTTATAGTGTTTATCAGGTACCAGTACTTCCAGTAGTTTTCAAGAGTGGCCAAAGAGTGTCTCCACTTGGTAATCCTTTGTTCGTGAGTTTTTTTGTTGGGTTTTTCGGGTAACCTTCATTTTAAGCTCGGGTATTCTTTGCTGGTGCCATCTTTTGCCATTAGCGTTTCTCTTTTTTATTATTCTCAGAATTTCAGGAGTTTGTTCCAGTTATTGGAAACATCTATTTGTTAAAGGGACTGCAGCATTTATGGCTTCTAAAAGGACTTTGGAGAGTTAGGTCAATATCATAAATATTATCTGACATCTCACAGTTTTAACCGCTACTGATATATTCTCAATGAGTTTGATTTTTTTCAGGATTAAGCACTCTGTATTACAGTTCGTGTGATCTTTCTCTGATTTTAATGTATTCCTTTTGTTTTGTGCATTCCTTGGAATTGCAGCACTTCATTTGTGTTTTTGAGCAGTTTTTCGCGTTGTGCTGTTCACCGCATTTCAGGCATCAGGTACTCCTTACAGTCATGCACCTCATTTGATGATTGTGTGATAAATAAATTTGATCAGTTTCAGCTTCTTTAGTGAAATGTAATTCTTTTCAAATTCAAACTCCAAGAAGGGCAGTCTTGGTGGGCCTTATGGTCAGTCTCTCTAACTCTACAATAAGGTCTGGAATAGGAATTTCTTTCAGTCCACTCAGTGTAACCTTGAGCAAATTGGACTTAACTCCATGGCTGAAGTGGCATATTTCGTTTGCAACGACTTTACCTATAAAAAGATTTAGGTCATCCATATTCTGTAGTGATACCTTGATGACAATACTCACTGATTTTATTAAAAAAATGGTGATATTTGCCTGATTCATTATAGTACTGATATCAGATAGATTTTTGTCCGGAATTATTACTTGTGGCAGCGAAGGGTTGGACGATTTGATTTGAGTGGAGCTATGGCTATATATTAAATAATTCTAATATGTTTTCGTATCGCATATAAAAGGTATTTAAATTTTCGTTCGATTTATACGACTAAACCCCTACTTTTACTCCCTATCCCCTTAATTGATATTTTCTAAAATGTTGGACAAACTGTAGGTGCTATTTACTAGGTATCCCTAGCAAAGTTTGTGAATAACAAAAAAAAGTTCAGTTCTCCCTAATCGTTTTATATTTTTTTGGGTATCCCTAAATTAAGATTAACATTTAATCCAGTTTATTTTAAATATTATATAAAATTATCATTACTTATACCTAAACTTTTAATTTGTTTTCATTCGATCAAATAAAGAAGACTCACAAAATCTGTAAAAAATATCAGGAATTTCCCGCAATAATGCATTTTTATTCCAGTTCGAAAATTAGCTCACTAATCTTAGAGAAGTTCTTTTTATGATTTCGTTAGTCGTTTGAGAGAAAGAATTTTTCGCTGAAAATCAATTCTCGTCTTTGGTAAATTTGCTCTTTTCTTAGTTGATGATTTAACTTGGTAATACATTTTTTTAATAGATATAAATAAATATGTATTTCATATATTTGAAAAAAATATATTAAAGTTTGTTTACATTAAATATATATTTTTAATTTAATTTTCTATATATACTTTTAAATGTCGTCATATTAAGTTAGGATCCCTGGTTGAAGCATAAAACAATAACGACAATTGACAATTACTCGGCGCTCCGCATTTTACTTTTTGACATATGACAGATCTGTCGGTTTAGCTGTCATTTAATATAGAAAATTGGTCTGTCAGCTGTGAATTGCCTTAAAGCTTTTTTGTGATCGCTAGTTGTCAACAGTCAAGAGTGGCATGTGTGCGGCCTGCTTAACTCGAGAACGAAAGGAATTACGCACGGAAAACCGGAAATATTTTTTTTTCTGATTGACAAGTATTTTTTAAGAAAAGTGACAATTTTGGCGCGGTTTTTCGTCACAAGACCAAAAGGACAAAAAGCGCAAGCGCATCAACGGCGCCGACAAAGAACAGAAGAAGAAGCGAAAGACAGATGAGCGAAAGAAGAATCTGACAGAGTGACCACTGTTGAACCACATTGAAATATTAAAATAAAAGTATGATAAATTCGTTGTACCTTCCTTACCCCGGAAATGGAGTATGATTTTTGATGATATTTATGAAAAATCAAACAAATAGATTGATTATTTTTTACCAGGGATCCTACCATAAATAACCATATATAAACATTAGACAATTGTCTAATTGTCATTGTTAAATTTGTCCCATTTTTTTTTGTTACAAACACCACTATCGAACCATCCATCTAAAAACAACTAAATACCAAGGTTAGGATAGAAATGACAAATCACACATAAGTACACTTACATTTCAACCCTATTTCACCAGTTCACCGCCGTCTATTATTGTTTAAGGAATTATTAACAATAAAAACTTTCAATCAAATCGCTGAAGTGCTCACTCATGCACGTAACAGCGCACATGTTCAAAAACTAATAATATTCAAACATTACACTCGCATTTGACACATGACGCCGAACAAGTGCTCAATTATTGCAACAGATTTGACATTTACATGTCGAATTAATAAAAATTATGTCGTCGAATCAAATTCAATTTAACCATTCTAAATATTATAGGATATATCTATATATATGTTTGTTATAGTATCCGCATGTACGAGTATTATAAATGCGTGTACATACCACTTGAATTGCGAGGATAGTGATATTGTCCCTTCGCACTCAACGCACACACAAATTCACAACAAACACAACAGCACACTTTCCCTACTTGGTTTTATTTTTTTTTATTGTCGACACCACTTTAAAGTGCGTTCACGGTTGAATAAATGAATTTAAAATGTGTCACTTAGTTCTGTGGCACCGCACACGAAAGTCCTGCACATCAGAGTATTATGTCGCATTATGGCGCACGCGGAAAGGATTTAAGGACGCGCTGTTGATTTGGGCTTCTGTAGTGCGTGCGTACTAACAAAAAAGGGGTGGCTCCGAGCATTTTAAAGAAATTAATTTTGTTAATGCGACTGAGTGTGTGTGTGTGTGTGTTTGTTGTACGTGTGACTCGGATTGCGTTATTCTGGCGTGCAAAAATATGTTAGGCCAATTGGTAAACCATAAATTAATCTTGAATCTGAAAGCGCGAGTGAGTGTGGAAATGGGAATGGCTTTTTAGCAGTTTCTGCGTGACTGCATTTGGCGAAAATAAATCTAGCGTTTTTATTGCACCCGGGGTGCCAATGAATTTTGTAATTTTTTTATTTTATTTATTGTTATGTGAAGATATTTTTTTTGTCCTCTTTAGTGGGACATAAATTGAAGTTGTTTTAAATTTCTGACTATATATATATCTTTTTATAAACTTTTATAAAAGCATCATCCATTAGGTAGCAAAACTGGGATGAAGTACAGGAGAGCGAAAATGCCCGCAGAGGGTCATTTGTCGACCCCAAAAACACAAAAATTATACGACGCTAATGAAACCCTTAGAGGAGAGAGGGCATCAAAACGGTAATTTTTAGAGGTAGGCGAAGGAAGTACCAAAGATTGAGTATCAAATGGAAGGCATTTAAAATACATATATTTTCAAAAATAATATGGATAAAATCGGACAACCCTTAAGGGAGATAGGGGGGGGATGAGAGGGTTAAATATTAAATATTAAGAGTTTCCGCAGACAGACGTATAAATATAAGGGTGTTTTAAGGGTATTTGTGTTTTTTTTTTTTTTTTGAGCATAAAAGGTATTTTTATAGTGTAGTGTGTAGTGTAGTGTGTAGTGAAGTGGTGGATCCATGTCCATGGATTACGCTTTAACAATGCCAAACACTCTTTAAGTGGTCACACGATTTCGCTTGTTATTCACAGTCAGCAAACGCGGCACACACATCGCTCCGACAGCTTGCTCATGCCCAAATGTCATTCATTTATGCCCGGTTTTGGACGTCCACTGCGTGGTTCATCCATGGTGCTCGTTTGGCCACGTTCGAACTCGCTCACGCAGAAACTAATAATCTAAAATGAAGGTGTGGATGTGCCATGAACTTTCTGCAAAATATCTCGTATCTCCGTCTCCGTTTTCCCATCCGTCCAGAAATGTTTGATGACTGCAAAAAATTCGTTTTTATCCATTTTTGCCGTCTCTTGCCCATTCCGGAAAATTTTCAATCTACCCTCGTATTAGGGACTTATGAATGAATACCTGTTGATTCTTTTCCGTGCAAAATGTTAAATATTTAATCGTAATACCTGTGAGAAACTATAATAATATTATATACCAAGACATTCTAAAAACTACACTCAACATCGACGAACTGCTTCATATTCATCGAAAACGAAAGGCTGCTTAATCAAAACAAAAGAAAGAGTTTTTCTTCTGTTTATTATTATTCTAATGCCAAGTATTGTTGTCGTCTTTAATCTCTATTTCGGAGACTTGTTGTCTGAGAGTTCTTCGTCTGCACTCACAGTAAATAATTTAAGTAAAGTGAAAATCTGGATAGGTCACAATGGCATGTATGTTTATAAATTAAAATACATACATTTAGTAATAGTTCTTAACATATATTTTAACCATTGTTAAATTTAGTTAGAAGATAAATCATTTGTTCATATTCATTGTATACCAGCCACAATATTTAGAGTATCGTGAAAAGGGTTTTTTTGTTTGGCTCGCATGTTTCTGATACTCTTATTCACTATATTTTCATTATCTTTCTTTTGCGACAGACATTCAAGCAGTCGAACAACAACAACTAACATCTATTCGTGTGCGCGCACCTGAATGCACTCCTTCGCACACAAAGGCCTGTGCACATCTCAAGAGGGCATTCATAGCAAATTATGCGGAGAATGCTCGCAAGCGATGGAGTGCTCCACACGCATAGCAAAAACAACATTTGACATCGCCATTGTACTCAAAAATATTTCTTTATAGAAAATGTATTATGCTTATGTACATAAATATGCGGATTGAATGCGCTTAGGGCAGTGCGCTAAGTCAGTATTCTATAGAGCGTTTTTTATGAGCATATATATTGTATGTGTGAACCTTGAAACATATGCGGGCTGCGCCTCTAAGCCGGTCGCGACCTGAATTCGCGGGTCGTGAGAAGATGTTCTGCTATTTCGATCTGCATTTACAAAGAGATTCAATGTTGTACAAATATTACAAATTAGTTTAATTTCGTTTTTTTTATTTCTCGAATTTATTTGAAATATATCACGCTCAAATTTGCCCTAATTTCTGTGCGTGCGCACGTGTCATAACAACCGGCACCCCTATAAAACAAATCGCAACAACAACTTTATACAATCTATATACCACACGACATAATATGCAGGTATAATTATTTCAAAAACCTCGTTTTTACAAAAAAAAACAAGCCATATATAAAACACTAATCCGGGGTAATTGCGTGCACATGCACTGCTCACAAGAAGGAAGTTCGCTTGCACACAGAATAAGCAGAGTGAGAGCCACCCCAGATCGAGAATGACCCTTCGCCTTGTTAAAAAACGATTCTTCTCGCTTTTTACAGGGATGTCAGATGAAATTATGCTCTAATGAGAGTATCCGTGCTAAATATGAAATATTTTTTGTGTTATTTAACATAAAAACAGTATTTATTTACGAGTATACGATAAATATGGATTTATGAGCACGTGCGTCCAATAAATGGTCAATCAGTATAATTTCTTATGTATTTTTCATGGTATAGTTATAATTACTAGTTATGATTAAATAATGGGAGAGTATAAAATATAATATATTAATTAAAAACATGATTTATTTGTTGGTTGGTTAACACAGCCAATCTGAAGGGCTTTTAGGATAATTATGAAATTTTGTCAGAATGCTTGGATAAGACATAGAAGTTGAAAGCTATATAGTATTGTATCTCCCCTTTTATCTTATTGCAATATTTCAGACTATAAACGACATTTTCCAATTCCAATTCCAATTTCGTCCTAAACACATACGATTAAATAACAATTGAGCAATCGATGATTTTTGTTGGATTGTTTCTATTTTCCATTTAACCTTTATAAAATTTCTCGAGTGAAAACTCTTTTCAAATGATATTTTTTTATAATTTTTACTTATCGCTCGGCCATCCCATTAGATCAAGGGTAACGGGGTGAACTAGTAATTATGTTAAATTTCTACCGGAAAATTCACGATATATGATCGAATTCAATGAAATATCTTCAATATCTGTCGACAATAATGGCCAGTAAAACAGTTCCTTGCAACCAACAACAACCCCCCCCCACCCACTGTGCCGGTGCAACCAGCACGGAGGAACAAGCCACTCTTTCAGTCGAAGCCGAAGCAGATATCATGTACTTTGTTAGTTTGTTGAAAATATCGATCAACAAGTCAAGCAAATATTCGTACAGCATTTTAAAGGTTTTATGTTACAAAACCTTGAGTTTACCAAATCATTGGCCGATTGCAAACTTGTGGCCAGCCGGACACCAGATAATAACCCAGAAGAATGGAGTTCTTACCGCCCAATCTGAATTCTTTCAAGCTTAATAAAACTTTTTGAAAAAATGTTACAAACGCGCCTAGGTCACTGGTTGGAGATGAACGGAAAATGTTCAAATTCACAAGTAGGCTTCAAAAATGGCTTTGGGACCCAAGACCATCCATCGCCATCCTGGCAACCGACTTGGATGACGTCTACGCTCGAGAAAGTATCTGATTTACCGTATTCATGGACATCGCAGCAGCATATTACAATGCACAAATTGACATTCTTTGCGACGTGCTCGTGGAAAAACTCATGTAAACTATTATACTTCAGCAAAAAATACATGAAAAGAGGTTATTTTATAAAATGCAATTAGTGGATGCAGTTGGGGCGCCCACGCAGAAGCCCTCGTTCTTTCGTATAAATTGACCATCCGATCAATGCTAGAATACGGTTCAGGTGCTTTTCGACATCTCGCCAGAACACACCCTATCTGTTTGCAGAGAAGCCAATGGATATCTCCCAGAATAAGTCTTGGCCTAATGAGCTCTATACGTACACAGGGTCGGTAGAAGCCATTGCAGGCATCATGCCCTTGGATCTTCGATGGAAATACCTAAACAATAAGCACACATGCAAAGCGCTATCGGGCCCCTCGAAATTGCTGAGGAGAAGCCTGCAGGCCCTAACATTTTAATTTCCAACCCTCCCACTCATCGACGCCATACAAGATATGCAGCATATTGAAGCATCTGATCGGTTCCAGTGCTACTCCGTCCAACTCCAGGAAATGTTTTACATTCCGGAAATCTCATGGCTCACGAGTGACGCTCTGGCTGGCCAAAACAAATCTTCAGCAGAAATAAATGCCACTTTCAAAAACACAGTAAACACATTTAACGCTGCAAAATGAAATTATATCGATGGCACTCAGACAGCTGACGGCTCCCGGGTCAGCGGTGTTCATCGATTATTCTACGCTTAGAAGTTGCCGTCAACAGAACGCTGCCGCCAGAACGCATAATCGCGTCAGACAGCATGTCATTTTTTGCACCCTTGCAAAACAACGCAATCAGAGCAAAATCGAGCAAGTGTCTTTACCGCTGTCACAGTTAGTTATTTATAATATGTAGTCCAGCTTACCGTGGAATTCCGGAAAATGAGCGTGCCGATGAGCTGGCCAAAGACGCTGCAACCAATGGACCTATATCCAACGTTAGTCCAGACTGGCACAGTTTTACACCACTGCTTAATACGTATAATCGCCCAATGGCAACAAAGATGGGACATTGGTAACCAAGGCCGCTTTTGCCATTCCATTATCCCGAAAGTAGGTTTCTCATGGTTTTCGATGTTTCGAGGTCCAGTGGAAAGATCTTTACTTATGACAGCAGCGCAAGCAATCATTACGCTATAAAAACTCATTAAAACCGTTTCAACATAATCGACAGCCCGTAATGCTCCCGTGGAGCATACGAAACAGTAAATAACCGTCTATTTCTATGTCTCAACGCCCATTTACAAAGAATTCAACTGACATCCACACTAAGAAAAGAAGGATTTGCCGAACCACCACTGTACAAAAAAGGCATTAAAAAAAAACAATTCCTTTGGCCTTATAAAAGTTTTGGAATTTCCAATATGCGATTCATACAAATTGTTCATTATCTCATTAGATCCTGTAATCCCTTGTGGGACATAGGGCCAGTATGCAAAGTCGCACACCGTATTCATTGACCATTACGGGTTCACACAACTGGTCAGGTCATGTTAATGTTTTTTGTTGTGCTACTCCTATTGGAGCTACTGTGCTCTAACTCTCACAACACATCCCCGATGGTTAGGAGTCTTATTTTACCCTGACGCGATTCTAACAAATTTGCAAGGCAAATGTGCATATTTTTGAGATATCTCCATGCACTGAGATCTATCTTGCTATTTATATTCGGAATTCGTGACGCGAACTCTAAAGTCTATTCCGGTGAATGAACTTGAAAGCTCATTCTGTCTTTGTCTTCCGCGGATTTCCAAATTCACGCAAGGACTTTGTTTATGGTATAAGGGTAAAACCCAGCAATACATTTAGACAATAGTCGCAGATTCTTGTCGTAAACGCAACAGTATAAGAAAAACAGACCTTATCTAGATAGGTATGAGTTAATTAAAAAAATTAAAACAAATTTCACATTTAGACAATTTATGTTTGATGCTAGAAACATAACAAAACATAGCTTTAAGAGAACATTTTACAGAGGGTAAAATGTCTGTAAGTGCCAAAGATTTTTGGTGTTGTGGTTAATAATGGAAACATTTTTGATAGATTGATTGATTCAAAGTAAATATTTAAATAATCGCCATATTGCTGTTAAGTCCACGATTTAAAGAATGTCCCTGGCTATTTTATTTTGCATTTCAAAAAAATCAAAATTGCTCTCCGCCAAATTTGATTCTGTATAGTTAACAATTATTTAGTACCCTGTAAAGCTTCTGATTTTGATTTTCATATCGAGCTTGGTGTTCGATTTATAACATTTACTCTGTATTTTTGAATTATGCACTTAAAATCAATGTTTAAAACATGATTTCATGTTTCTATGAATTACGTTTCTGAGATGATAATTTAGGTAATATGTATCTGGAAGAATATTATAAAAAAAGTTGAAAATAATTTTTTTTATTGTTTTGTTGAGCTAAAATTTTTATTGGTGAGCATAAAATGTTTACCCATTTTTAAGTGTTATGCGGAGGCAAAAAACATCGTTATTATTTATTTTATTATAAAGTTCAAAGTGAATAAACACTACCAGCAACAAAGGCTAAGAGCCTATTAAAAATCAATTATAAATTTGGAATCTGTGAAAATTATACTTTATATTATTATTATTTTACCTTTTTTAAACTTTTAACTATTTAAATTACCTAACGGTTGGTTACAATCATCAATTTTAAAAAAAAATGGACATAAGTTGACACATCTACCAATACTTTAAGGTGCTCTGGAGTAGATAGATTGATAGATTCATTATTGAAGTCGAAAATACAAATTTCGTGCAACTTCATTTTTATTGATCCTCGTGTGAATGTCCGTGTTTTTCTTCCGAGATCCAGTTTGTGCTCTCAACGAAGGCTGTGATGATCTTGGGACTTAATTCTTTGATAACATTGATTGTAGTTACTGGCGTGCCTAGCTGCACAGTTCTGTCTGGAGCATTGGGCACTGACAGAGAAAGTGTTCCAGTGTTTCTTTGTACATGTTACAATCTTTGCATAATGGCAAATCTATAGCTTGGATTTTGTGGAGGTGGTTTCTAAAATAATGACCTTTTAGTATATTTACCAATTTTTTAAGCTTACACTTTTGTTAGGCTTACTAAATATAGATTTAGCTTGTCTACACGTATCAAGTGACTACCATTTATGTGTATGAAGTTTATTCGTGTGTGTCGGTCCGACTAAAGGAGTTTCGGACCCTTTGCATGCCAGTTCATCGGCAATTTCGTTTCCCAAATAGCCTGAATGGCCTGGGATCTAGAAGAGCTCTACTAAATTTTGGCATTCTTTTACCAGACCAGATATTGTTAAGCGTGTGTCAATAGCTTCAGTGCTGCTTGACTGTCAGAAAAGAAACGTAGAGTTTTGTTTGTGCACTTAGAAGAATCGCATGTATCTCTGCTTGAAATACTATTGCAAAGTTTCCAAGTGGTATGTGGAGCTTTATACTTGAAAATATTAAAGCACCTGATTGGCCGTCCATTCTGGAGCCATCGGTGAAGCTAGTAGATCCACTCCTGTGAAGTGGCTCTCATTCTGCCATTCTTCCCTTTTGGGTATGATGAGTATAGCGGTTTTATGTTGTCAGTTTTCATAAAGAGATTTTCTATGAATGACGACTTTGTAAGGATTAGTGCATGACCAGTTATTGTACCAGTACTGATCCATTCATTATTGTCTAACATGCGTAATGCAGTTAGAGTGGCTTCGCCTTCTATATACAAAGGAAGGGGCGTAGGATTTAGATAAGTATATAGCGCAGCTGTAGGTGCTGTACGAATGGCCCCTATAATGCATGCACGCAAGATGGCTTTTTGAAGTTGTGCGGTGACCGTCTTCAGTTTTACCTTGAACCAAATGCTAACATTGGTCGAATCATTACTGTATAGATCCAGTAAATTACTTTAAGAGACAGACACCATGTTTTACTAAAAGCTCTGCGACACTGCCAGAATGATTTAATGGATTTGTTGGTATTTGTCTCAATATGTTTGTTGAAAAGAAGTTTCGTGTTTGGGATAACTCCGGAATATTTCACGTCAGCTGTGAGCTTTAGTGTTTCATGAAAATGTATTAGATATTTGCTAAGTTCATACTTTTGTTTATGTGAGAAGCGAACCAGTGCCATTTTTCTACAATTCTTAATGCTTGTTGCATAACATTTATGAGGATTTCAATATCATCAGCAAAGCCAATCGTACTATATAGTACTCTAAGCTATCACGAGATACCACATGAGAGGTGATAGAACACCCCCTTGTGGACATCCTTGTACAACCTTTGCTTGTAGCATGACTCCTTTAGATCATTATGTCGTCAATTCCGAACTAGATGGCCGCTTGTTTAAGCGATTGGAAGATTATTTTATTGAAAGCTTCCTCTGTGTCTAGAAATACTGAGAGAGTTTGTTGTTTGGAGTGAAAGGAATGAGAGATGAGTTTCACTGAGTTTTTGAAGCATTATTGGATAGATACCATACGTTCCTGGCCCCTTTATGGTTTGAAAGAGGAGGACAAGCTCCAATTTGGATCATGGTCAACCTCATGGTTTACATTAGTGTTTATATGAGTCTGATCATTAAATATTCAGTTTGGGAAGTGGTTACTCATCAGATGTTTCAAAGTATCGGAAAACCATGCTTGAACCATCGTCAAACAATACAGTTCCCAACTGGGCATCTTTATCTATTGCGAACGCCTTTGTGATCCTAGAGGTTGCTGAGAGCGTCTCTACATCTCCACAAAAGGTTTTCCAAAAGTTTCATTGAGCTGTTCTTAGCTCTTTTTTATAAAGTCTTTTTGCCTGAAGCATTTCATCATAGAAATGCCTAAGTGAGTGTAATCTATTTTTCCACCATGGCGGTTTATGTTCAGAGCGTGTTTTACTGATTGGACAGCTTATATATTGAATGATTCCGTAAGAACATTTGAAAACTCGCTGGCTAATCTCTACAGGTCATTGACAGTGAGTTGAATGCTCCGAAGATTATTAAAATTATCAACTGTTTCCCGATAGTGACAGTCACATTTCCTCGGGTTTTTATGATCTGGTAAGTTTATAATGATTTCTGAGTTTAGGTTGACATTATTCTGTGATCAGACATCGAAATTTCCGCCGAAACACGCCAATCTGTGATAGAATTGGCAAGTCGGCTTGTAGCTAGGGTAATGACCTCTTTCCTTACTATTGTTACGAAAGTAGGTTTGTTCCCTACATTTAAAACCATTAGGTTGGTTCTTGATAAGTATTCTAGAAGTTCTTTACCTCTAAAAAATTCGTATCGCTGCTGCCCCAGCAGATATTGTGCAAAGTATCCACTGATATTAGAAGTTGCAAGTTTGACTGCTCACAATGTGTGACCAGAGCTGCTAGTTCCTCGGATGGTGGTGGCAGTAGGGAATCGTATGGAAGATACGGATGCTATTATTATTTCTAGTCTTCCTCCGTTTATTTTTTTTTTGCTGAAACATCACAGCAATTAAGATTAGATAAAAAGAATGCTTTAAGATTGTTTTTAGCAACCACGCATGTTCTAACCTTGTTTTGGCTGGGAGCGAAAAAAATTGAATAACCGTGGATTTTAAGGCCCTTGATTATTCCATTCCAATGCCACGGCTCTTATAAGAGCCATTTCTATCTGACCACTATCAAGACTGCTCTGATGTTACTCATAGCTGCCCTGCAGTGGTTCAGATTTAATTGGATGATTTTAGAGAAGGGAGAGCTCGACATGAGAACTTCGTTTTGCCCGCGTGTAAGAACATGGTGGCGGACAGATCTCCGAAGAGTGTGTTGTGGTATGCGTCATCAAGGGCTAGCACACAAAATGCGCCTGGCGACTTATACCTCCCTCTTCTCCTCCTCTGATCTGCTTCTAACACTATAAGGTAAAAACTGTCTGAACTGCAGATTTCGCTTTGGTCGATGTGGCCGGAGCCACGGTTTGTCGAGTATCAGTAGTGGTAACTACTGTACTCAGTGCTGTCGTATCAGTTGTGTGGGGGGCTGTGTCCACTGCGACATAGACCCTTTTATCGCAGTAAGGCTAGGCTACTATCGGAGGTAGCCAGATATCCGATAGACACACGTTAGAGACTGGCTTATTTAATACTTTCGCCGCATCCCTCTCCAGAAAACCGATAACTTCCACACAACAGACCTGTCTTTGACAGTAGAGGGCAGCCACACAAAGATCGTGAAATAAACCACTTATCTCTCGGATGTGTGCCCTGCTCCGTCCACAAGTTCTGCTATGTCTGCATTGCCACAGCCGACAGGATCCCTATACGCCACCTGAGACGCGCCTGGTA
This sequence comes from Bolitophila hybrida, assembly GCA_027564075.1. Lineage (NCBI taxonomy): Eukaryota > Metazoa > Arthropoda > Insecta > Diptera > Mycetophilidae > Bolitophila > Bolitophila hybrida. Next base: position 14,867 of record JANSTU010008187.1, read on the forward strand.
GGTACTCAACCCTCAGGTTGAGGTTAGTCCACACAGTTAACACCTCATTGTTAAAGTCATGTTTGTTGTAGCATTGCAGACTTTTCCATCCACCATTGTAAGAAGCAATTCAACTTTCAGGTTTATTCCTGTATTATTATCAGTTATAACAGTTCGTTGTAGTTCTTTAATTTGATCTTCGATATATTGCACTACTTTTTCCTCATCTAATATTTTATCCAATACTTCTGTTACATATATTATTTACAGAGCCTGGTAGTGGTATGATCTAGCAAACCTTGAAGGTTTAGTTCCGCGCAAGTCGCTGTTACAGTGAACACTTCACGGTCTGGATAGCATTTTGCCATTTCCTTTTTGTTGTAATGAGTAGCACGAAAACCGCTCCTTGTCAGCACTTCTTATGTTACACTGTCTTCTTGTTAAGTCAGCTTCTACAAACACTGAAGCATTGTCTCAGTTGGTGTTAGTTGGTGTTGAGCTCGTGAATTTGCGAGATATTGTCGATATTTTTCAGCTCTTACGACTGTCGAAGCATCCACTTTTCCAGAAGCTCATTTGAGTCGCATTGCTCTGTTTTTTTTTTCTTCTTTTAGTCCGATCACTCGATTCCACGAAACTCTGACTCGTACCTCGGAGCCAGGTTACATTCATTTTTCTAAATGTGATCTCATTTCGACGTGCTGCTATCCATTGCGATTTATATTGTGATTCAAAAAGAGACAACTTGTGATCGCATTGTCTTGCACACGGTCTTCAAGGAAATCTCAAATAGGCGCTATCTCGTAAACGTCTTCACACCTTCTTTAAAAAAGAGAAAATGTTTGTTAATATTTTAATCTTGAATAGCTATTGTATTATTGCATAACACAAAGAACATTGTGAAGATTTAAAAGCGGATTTTTGTGGAAAATGATAACACTAAATTACACTATATATTTGAGCCTAGCAGTGCACAGTAACAAAAACTCTATTTTATGCAATTAAAGCAATGGTAAAAAAAACATATTCATAGACAACAAAAAAATATAAATGCATACATTTAATTAAACATACCCTCATGGTCGCGATTTATCTTCAATATCTTAGATTTACAGTAACTTGAATTTAAAAAGTATTAAAAGTATATGGAACTAGCAAGTTATTATTTTGGCAATGTAGCTCTGCATTACTGATTCTCGTACAGAAAATGAATTAAACTTGACAACGAGAAGAAGTGGAAGAGCCCAAATCTAAGATATTTGAAGTCACTAGCCTTAATGTGATTACACAACAACAATTACTGCACTTAGATCATTAGTAGACTCACACTTCTTCAATTAAAAAAAATGCACTGTCGTTTTTCCCGCTCAAGTCTTTTGTCCTGCTCATAGAGTTATCGCTAGACTCTGCTATATCACTGTTGTACGTAGTGCTGTATGTTTAGACTTGGTATATATATATATATATATTCCTTCGATCCCTATTCGGGACATAGGGCATCAGCAACAAAGTTGCGAAACTGGACGCGGTTGACGGCCAAAGCC
>JANSTU010008198.1:0-16383 GCA_027564075.1 Bolitophila hybrida
GAAGACTGTTCAAGAACACAAGGTGAGCTCGCAGCGGAGCTTTCGATCACTCAGCAGGCAGTTTCCAAGCGTTTGATTGAAGGCATTGGAAATGGTAAGCAAGGCAGGACAGTGGGTGTCCAAAACCAAAACGAGTAAATAAATTTTGTGCCAATAAATGGTTTGTTTTTCTATTTTAAATTTAATAAATAAATGTATTATTTTTCATATTATATTGTGATTTTTTTCTTTATCAGACTAAACCAATTAGCTAATTGTGATTAAAAATGATTCAAGAGCAAATCATCATAAATGTTATTATTTGCTTAAAATAGGAAGTCATGTCCAAGATATATAAATATTATATTAATAAAAAAATATTTATGTCATTTTGAAATAGTGTGTGCTGTGTTATGATTTTTAAAAAGTTTTTTTTTTGTATATATTTAACTTTCTAGGATCTAGACGTTTCACTTATTTAACATATATTTTCTAGAGTGCGTTTGAGAGAACAAGAAAAGGAACTATGAAGACACATATACACATACAAAGAATTATTATTAAACACATAACAAATATTAAAAGTTGTTTGTTAATAAATAAACGTACATGCAATAAATACTGGATGTTATAGATTTGGCAATATTTCTACTACATATAAATTATTATGTATTATTTAATATATAAATCGATTACGACTAATGAATTTAACTTGAAGATTTTAAACAATCCTAGGTGAGATCATGAGTTGGAGTTTCTGTGTTGTTCGGACGATGTAGACCGGTCGTTCTTCCTTTACTGCAAGAGGCTCGACGAAGTGAGCACGATGCATGCTCACCAAGACCTTCGTGACAGTCCAGCGACTCGGACGAAAATGCAACTGAAATAATATTCATTTGATTAAATTATATTACATTGAAGTTCATTACTTACTCTTTTCCGTTGGCGAACCTAATGTAAGACTGCTCAAACTGGAGCTCAGGTAATGTGCCCTAGGAATTAGTGGTGCAGTAGGACACTCATCGAACGATAGACATGTTTCAACCATTGCCTCCAAACAATTTACAAACAGATCGGAAGAACCGCCCATCACGTGGTACTAAAAAACATATATTTTAGATATAATAAACCAATGTCATGTATCCATAAAACAAGACTTTTCTAGGTTCAAGCCCAGACAATAATGCTATTTTGTTTAGCTCAGAATCTTGTCGCGCGGATTATAGTGACTGAAAAACGTATCAAAAAGTGTTGAGCTGGTTAAAAATATACTATTTTGAGTAGGTATGAAATTAACCATAGCGGCATCGCACACTGGCCCTAGTCCCACAAGGGAAAACATGATCCAATGAGAGATGAAATTAAGAAAATATATATAATGTAATGGTTTCTGTTGAAATATATATAATAATCGACATTGCCCACTCTGGAAATACTATTATTATTGAACTAACAATTGTACAATTGAATTCATTTACACACACATTCTAATCTCATTGGATCCTGTAATAGTGTAATCCCTTGTAGGGCATAGGGCCAGTGTGCGATGTCGTACACCGGATTCATTGACCATTACGGGTTCACACGACTGGTCAGGTCATGCTATTGTGCTGTGCTACTCCTATTGGTGCTACTATTCTCTAACACTCACAACACATCCCTGATGGTTAGGAGTCTTAATTTGCCCTGACACGACTGTATCAACTTTATATACATATTTTTTTTACACATTACATCCATTTTTACTCTATTTCTATTTGGCTTTTTGCGCATCCAAACGACAAACATCCAAAATTACTTTACTCTACATTTATATTTATATAAGAACACTGCGGGTCGTTTAATTCCAACAGGTTATGGGCCCAGGACCTGGAATCGCTAGTGAAAGTTTATAATATAATTTATAATAACTACTGTTTAAAATAGAAAGAGCAAGTGACGGTGTTGAATGAGAACTAGGGACAGGTATAGAAGAAAACAAGTATGAATTATAAGTTTCATTTGTAAAAGACGGCAACTCATTACTTCCAGCATTACAACCAAGATTCTTTAAATTACGCCTTAGAACATTAGATTAGAGAGTTTATTTTAGTCGAAGTACATGGTGTTTTGTTATATTTCCACGCCCTTTAAGCTATATTACGTTCACATAAAGCAAGCTGAACGGCGCTGTTAAACCAATTTTGATTATTAAGCTTTGGTGCTTTAAGAAGTTTCAAAGTAGCATGATTCGTATCGTGTTTAGAAAGGCTTGTATCGTGTAAACGTAGCCATATTATTAAAGTTTTTTGTAAAAGAAAGATCAAGTAGCGAAATTGGAGAAATGTTTGGATGGCACAGAAGCAGCGCAAAAACGTAATTGATTATTGCGATTGACAAAATGAATTATATTGATGAATATCAACCGATTATAATGGCAATAGAGAATTCTGGTTTAGAGATAACTGGAGATGCCATTAAAACCAAGATACTCCAGGAAGTCCAGATTGAGAAAAGTGAAAGTGTTATGTTCAACAATAACCGTTCTTTTCATAAAAAAAGAAACAGTTCGGTATTCGATGTTACGAATGTAGCAAAATTGGACACAAAGCGAATAATTGTACGAAGAACAATCGTGGCACTGGTTTTACGAGTAACGGTCCAATTTCACGAAACATGGGAACATCAAGTAGCGGTACCAGCAACAGCAGTAGGATGGTCAAAGTGCAATGTGCAATGTTTCTGATTGGAAAATTAAATGAAAATGACTGGTTGTTGGTGACATTGAAGTTACAGTTCGGCAAACAAGCGTCTTGCAAACTATTAAATTGCGAGATGTGTTATGCGTTCCAGAACTAACAGATAATTTGCTTTCGGTCAGTCGTCAGTCGAGTTTCTAACGAATGGATGCTGTATTTATGATATTGATGGTGAATTCGATTGGATTGTGCTAGTATAATATGCTATTATTGCTCAGTTCTCCAGAGAGCTGCAAATATGGGCATGTGGCATCGTCATTTGGGTCATCTTAATAATAAAGCTTTGCTGAGTACCATCCGTACTATAACGGAAAAGGCCATATGTATGCTTTTGACGCGAATTTAAATAAGAGTTAAATAATAAGTTTCTGTATTATGCAAATCAATCTACATTTTCATTAGAAATATTCGAAATGAGCGAAGCACGATATCTGCGTACAATATGTTATAGAAAATAAAAAAAATATAAGGACTCTTTAAATATTTTGCTGCGTAATGCTGTAGAAATAACATTAAAATTATTATCGGTCGGTATTTTTTGTTGCTTCGTAGAATATAAATAAAAAGTATTCGTTCTATCGCGGGCCCTAAGTCACCTGATCACAATAAATATTTCTCCAGTGAATTAAAGCTTTCTCTGAAAGCATTGTATGAGTATATTATATGAATATTGAATGTGCCAACATCAATCAGAGGTCTTTTATTTTGGCGATTTATTATAACTTCGTCATTTAATTAAATATTCAGTAGTATAGCTAATCACAGATAAAAATGTATACGAATGTCCGCGGGATGAGAGACCGCGGGGTGAAAGACCTATTTTATCAATGTTTCCCAAATATAAAAGTACGTGGAGTTTAATTCTGTTCAAATTATCAAATTCAACGGGGGCTTATTGTAGAATGCAGACCTTTGAAAGCACTCAATTGAGAAAATTTGATTGCTTGGAAAATTTATAAAAAAAGAGACTTTTAGAGACATGGGCTGAAAAAATAATTAATTAATAAGGCAGTTGCGTTCTAACTTGACAGACCGACCGACGTCTTGACTATATTTGATTTTTGACTAATAATAATTTGTATTGTTTCCCATTTTCATTAATATCAAATACATTTTAAAATTACAAAAAAAAAAAAAAATACATAATAACAGACGAATAATTATATATTTGTTAATATTTACCTTTGTGAATGGTCCTGCAAAACGCCACAAGCCTCCGAAACCACAGCTCTGCAAAAAATGTAGTTGCTGCTGACTGGGATCTTCTGTCGCAAGCATATTCTGGATGATACTTTGTACGGCCATCAGAACGACATGATCGCTGGACGATGAGAGAATATTGTTGATCTTCTGGTCGAGCAATGAATGTCTGTGTGAACCGGAGGATTAAAACGTTTATTCGAATAATTATATAGAAAATGGTTTGGCTTACATAACAGGAAAGACGCGCGGAAACACAACAGAACCTTCAGCTAAATACTGGTACAAGAAACGCGTTTCACCTTCGTCCGTAGTGTACTTGACCAGTGTGGCAAGTACGGTCAGAACTAGTGCCTGTGTCGACAGATCAGGCAATACTTCGGGGTCAAGAAGTACGTTAGTTTCATTTGAAACCGATGACCGGGAACCACGTTCCTAAAAAATATTTGTTGAAATGTGAAAACTCTCAAAATGGTGCACTTTTAGCTAGACACAAGCTTAAGAAAACAAAACAAAATTACAGGACAAATAAATGGTATACTGTCCTGACCTATATATAGGATATAATCAAATTTTGGTCTGTAGAATTCCAATATGTCGAAATAAATATACACAAATTAAAAAAAAAAACGGATAAATCAATGTACAGCACTACAGAATGAGAAAAAAGAAAAGAAAAAACGTTCTAAAAGGTCACGCAAATACCTGGTCAGCACTCGATGAAGAACCCTTGGATTCATTTGTGGTCGGTACCGAAAAGGATCTTTGTGTTTTGAACAAAACTTTGGCCGACTGATCAATCGAATTGGTGTTGTATAGAACGCAACCCACACACATTAAAGTTAAATCAAACCAAACAACCACAAAAAACATAATCAAAAGCATCGCACAAAAGAATAATAGTGTGGATCGTTAAAATAATTCAAAGCAGAACATGCATTATCACACAATCACGTGGTTTTAGTGAGGTGTGAGTGTGAATAAAATATATGTTATATATTTTTTTAACAAACAAACGTTTACGTTTAAAAGCACGCGCAAGAAAAAAAAATTAAAAAAGAGAACAAATGATATGAGAGTTACGTTGAATACATATTATATAGTTTATATAAGCGAGTTTCATTAGTTAGTTGGATGCGTTGACATATTATTGTGAGGGTGGATGTGATGTAGTTATTTTGTTTTGATGAAGTAATTCCAGAACACAATTGCAAGCAGCAGGCATTAGAACAAAGAACACAATAAAAGTTAATTAGTAATGTTTGTAGAAACCGGTTTTGTTAAGCAGATAGTCTATAATTGTGTAGAACATAAATATAAAAAACGAAAATGAATGTAGAGAAGAGATAGATAAGCAGAGACACAAAGTGGAAGAAGACAGAGAAGCAGAGACGACAGAGATGTCGATCAAGATAGTGCGGATGATTGAAAGATTAGAGACAGAGTTCATGATAGAAAAGAAACAAAAAACATATTTTAACTATTTTTATTGAACATTATATTTATTTATTTTTATTATAAAAATTATAAATATTTATATTAACTTCAAAATGGAAATCTCAATAAAAAAACAAACTCAGAAAATAAAATTTTATTAGATATATAAAAACACTCTATATAGGTTTTAAATTCAATAAATTCAACCACATACAAAAATAATTATTATATATAGGTAATTGTTTCAGATTATAAGAAGATATGGTAAAGCCTTTTCAAAAGTTTCCAAGCTATGTACTATCAGAAATGAAAGCTTTCGGCATGAAAACCAATTTGTCCATAGAACATAACATTTTCCGAAGATCCGACAATTTATTGCCAAGAATTGTTTTCCGTGAAATGAAAAAACTTATTATTCACTTATCCCAGCATTGTGGTGGGATTAGAAACAATTTTCTCATAATTAATTAATTAAATAATAAGGGTAAACCCTATTCAAAAAGGCTGATAGAATGAATGAATACATTCACCATTGTTTTTAGTTGACAACAGATTTAGTGAGCAATTTTAAAAAATTAAAATTATGATTTCAATTGTTTTAACTGAAATTATAATAATACTAAATTATAAAAAAGTGAATTATTGTTCCACACAATTTAATAAAAACAAGTAGTTCTAACTGCTAAATATAAAACAAAAATAACGTATATATTAAATAGAAAGTTGATGGTGTTCAGTCGGAACTTGTGCTCGATAATACTATCAATCAATTAACACTATGTATATATATATATAATAATATGAGGCCATTTAATTTGGCCAAAAAACCGCACACGCACACTAGAAAAGAGAAAGAGACAGATCATGGAAAGCAGTAAATTCCTGGCGCGAAAGTTTCCCAAGAATGCAACAAAATAATCAAAATGCCGAAAAAAATTAATTGTTAACAACACTATAACAATTTGGTTGACCAATAGACACAAAATGACCGACGACGATTTATAATACATCGCGCATGCGCGTGTAGCTAAATCGTCGGTACGCAGCGGAAACGCACGGCTGCCGTGGCACGAGCAATGCGTTCGGAAATTACGTTAATCTTTAGATTTTGCAAATTCTGAACGAAATACTCGGCACGACTGAAATGCCACGCCATCCGAAGCATCGGAATTTGTTCGGTCAATAATTTAAAATATAGAAAATACAATATTTATAATAAAAAGAGAATGATAACGCCGTGCGCCACACAATTTACAGAGTTCTTCAATTTACTGCGGCTAGTCCTTACTTCAGTCGTTGTTGATACACCGGTAGCGGCGGGATAGGTTGTCGTACAGCAGTGTCGATCAGTGGTCGGTTCCGGGGTGGTCGTCCTAGAAGGCCGATTAACGACTATGCCCGGGCCAGGATAATCTTTTCGCGGCACAATTAAACCGTTTTTTTGTGCTGGCTCCGATGACGATCGGTTCTCCTTGAAATCTTGTCGCTGACAAGAATGGTTCGCTTGTGCAGCAGTAAAGATATTGCCATGCGTCTGACCTTGGCTCAAATCTAAACTTCGCCAAGACTTTCCTTTGGCCACGGCAGCGGTGGTGGCATCCTAACACACACACACAATCGATATACACAGAGACACAGATATACAAACGAGATCTCGGATCGATATTGGTCCAAAACAACGAAAAACTAAAATAACTACTAAAAACTCGATGGAGCCTGCGTTATGGAATAATTGCGATGTCTCAAATTTCAGATTATGAATATATATAAACACAATTTCCAATCAAAAAGCAGCTACCAGCCACACAATACAAGACGCATCGCAATCAATTGATCTTACCTGGTGATGTTGCTGTGGTGACGCCACTTGTTTATTTTGACGAGCTGCCTGAGCCAGAGCATTCGGGTCCATTGTGTCCCACGATTTTTGTCGGCGTGACAGTGGCATTCCAACCTAATCAATATAATCAATTTATGTTAGACTATTTAATAAAAATACAAACTTTTCTACATTGACTTTAAACCAATAAAAAATAAATAATGCCGGTAGAACACTGGCCGCTAATTCTTTCGAAGTCGTTATTAGTAATATGTATCATTGTAGAAAGTTTGAATGAAACAAAGAAGCAATTGTCCCCTCTTCAAGCTTTGTCGAAGCAGGTAAGCTAAAAAGGACCCTTTGAAGAAATCATATCGAGTGACAGCGACTTGCGCTAAAATTAAATATTTGGACGAAGTGATTAAAACCTTAAGTGTGGTGTGGGTATGATGGATCGAAACAGACGCAGTTCAAACAATGATTTGAAAACCAGGAGGACTCTGATTGCAACAACACATTTATATAGCAAAATCTAACACCATCTTCTCCACGCTATTGTAGACCCATTCGCATAATGTTTGCTAAAGAAACTGATAACCTATCAAGAAAAAAGATAGATTACATAAAATCACAAATAATCAATTTAAAGGAAAGCAGGATTGAGAGAGATAAAATTAAAAAAAATTAACGTAAACGAAAATTCCAACTTGAAAAAATCGACCCACTCTTATGCGAACCTTTAGCGTTAAAGAAACAAAGAAAAAAATCTTTATTTCATTTATTATTATGCATTTATTTGTTTGACTTACTATATACGTGTGGTCATTAACATAATTATTTGTGTAAGTGTTCAGCAATTAAGATATGATTTAAACATTTATTGTTTATAACATTTAGTTGAGTATAGAGAAATGAGAGTAACTAAACTAAGTGTAATGTAACAAAGTGAAAATGGCGAATTAGTAAAAGGATGAGTTGAAGGATTAGGGAAATTCTTAGAACGCGTTTTTGGGATCGGTTTAGAGATAATTGTTTACGCTAGGTGTGATATTGTGCCATATTTCGCCAAATCGGACATCCAGACACATTATACAAACATCGTTCGTATACTATACTTTTATATATAAACTTATCTTAATTTATTCTATAAAGAGAAACGCGATTTTTTCGCAGATGGATTCAATTTATATAGATTTTGCATTTCTATAGTGATTTTCTTGATTGTATGCTGGGTGATAATATTGCTGTATTCTATCTCGAAGAATCTCGGAGTAGGTTAGTCGTATGTGTAGGATATCGTGCTTCCAGCAGTTCGGAAAGTAGTTGTTTCATAAAGATGAGGTTAGTTATTCTAATTGAAGGAAGATATTTCAACAAAATATTGTGGATGTTGTCTGGCCAGAGGTCTTATGGAATATCTAGTGTTGTTCTATCTCTTATTGCGGTACGGAGAATTTTGTCAAATCTTATACGCGTCTATGAAACCGGTAACGACATGTACACGGTCATTATCCAAATATGTATAAATTCCAAACCGACATTCGCCAACAATGTTCAGTTTACAGTTTGTCTAGTTTCACAAAACAACGCATTTTTCCGCTCTTGAAAATGTTGAGTTATGCACCCACAAATAGCGATATGCGGACACAATTGATTTTGTTGTCATTCGAAGAAATCGGCATTGTATAGAACAATAAGTATATGATGGCGTTGATGATTCACGATTCCAAATATAAATAGCAAGATAGATCTCGGTGCATAGAGATATCTCAAAAATTGATATATTTCAAAAGATTAAAAATAATTTTGTGCGAGGAATCCATAAATTGGATGAGAAATGGTCAAAGTGTATAGCTAGCAACGGCACATACTTTGAACAATAAATCGATAACATTTTTTTCAAAATAAACGTGGTGTTTTTTAATTATCGGTATCAAATTATTAGGTATCAATTATATTATATATTCTTCGTTTATATGTTTAAATAGTTAACCTTAGACTTGCTTTTGTCAGATTGACGGTATAAGGTAAATAGGATGCTGCAGGTGATGTATGCTGTTTGTCAAAATAGTATGCCACGGTTAGAATTAGCGAAATGTTATGTATATACAATCGACCTCTGAGATAAATCAAAAAGTAATTTACAAGCTGGATTTTGTCCAGTGGCTTTCTAAGATTTGTTATTGGCGTTGAGATCGCCGAATATACTCAATAGATACTGCGAGTATCGTTTATATGTTCAGATTTTCCATTGTTCGAGTTTATGTGGAATTTCATTATGCATCGTCTGCGACGAGAACGTACGGAACGGGCAATTCTCTTCCAGGCAGTGGTTTCGGTGCAGGCAAGTTCAGTCGCTTACTGTCCAAAGCATGACCAAATGTGCATCGGTTACTTCTACTTCTTCTGATTTTGATGTGTTTTTTGGTATTATTGTTAATATATTATATTCAATAGGTACCAATCCAGTTTGTTATGACTTATGTATTACATCCATTCAGAAAATCCAACATAGTTAAAACTCGTCCGGCAACTAGGATTTTTTTTTAATTTGACTTTATAACATTACTGGTATATTTGATTTAGACATTTTCACAAAGAACATTTTGTTCTAGTAAATTGTAAATGTTCTGAGTGTTCCTAAGTATATTTCAGCCAGACTCAGTATTTTTTATCACATCTTTCGATCTTAGATTGGTTTTCAGTCTTTGTTCATTACAGTTTTTTTTATTTCTGTTGTAAGAAACCATAAATTTTTATCAATTGAATTGTAAAACGTTTCTTTAAATTTAATGTATTTTCTTAGATACGAAACCACGAAAATTATGGTATACTTTTTTAATTTCAGTCTAAAAAAATAACTAAATGTTGTTTATACAAATATTTAGTATTCCGATTATTTGCATAGAGCACAAACTAAGAAAATAGATTTTATATTGTAATATATATAAAAAAAAATTATACTTACACTTTGACCTGATAACATCGTTGCTGAAGACTCACTGTCCACGTACACTTCTACTGGCCATCGAGGTAACGTATGCTTAACGTGACACCGAGATCGAACCTCTTCGGAAACAGCAACAAGTGCAGTCAGATAAGCCACACTGTCCGATGTTACCTCGAATTTGTCTCGATTTTGCGGTTTTGCAATTATGCCTAGCAATTCAATTAGAACACGTGACGTACGCGACACTGTCGTTGGTTTGGGATGACGGTAACCCTAAAGATAAATTATAAAAATAAATAAATAGGTATACCAATAAATTTCAGAATATTTATACCTTCAAAAGATGTCCGACCAATGCAAAATGAAAATTGCTTCGGAACGATAGACCGACTGCATGATCCAATTGCTTAAAGTGCCATTCTAGTGGATCACGTGCAGCAGTCATTACTTCGACGATACTCATTTTATCAAAGGTACCTTGCGAGTTAAGAGTATGAAGATTCTGCTCTAATAATGCCAGACCAGCAGCATAAAGTGTTATTTCGTCCAGTTGCAATACCGAAATGGCCACCCAGAATAGAGCTCGATGAATAGGAGACTCTGGCCTAAGTAACGGTTGCACTCGTGTTAGGCACATAACCAGTGCCTCGACCAGTGTTATATCATTAAATGACTCGAGTGCTTTTACAAGAATGCGCAACAATTGTTTAACATCCTGATCAGTTACTACTTTGCTAATACATCCGTAAACGATTAGAGCGCGTGGTTGTAGTGCTGGATTATAACAGAATGCGAAACTACGAGCCAACGATGTCCAGGTGTCCAGCCAATCACAGTTAGGTATGTCACGCATACAGGCTTCCATTATTTCCAATAGCACGTCTGTAATAACTTCGAGTGATGGAAGTGATAGTCTTTCGCGTTCTGAGGGCAATGATTGCGAGACTCTTTCGTTTCCAAGCCACTTGTCTGGTGGATGGCGACAGCTAGATCGAAATGCTGTAACTGCAGCTGACTTTACTTTGCTGATGCCAAACAGTAGATAGAATTTGGGCAACGAGCACTCGTCTAGCGAGAGTCGCAGTACTCTTTGTGTTTCCTCTGGAAATTATAGGATTTTTTAAAACATACATATTTATTAAAGATTTAATAAAACACAAACCAGAAAATGACGGCTTTGTACAGGTACACAGTGAGTGAATGATATTGATGACCAGACCATGCGTGGAAGCACGCATAGACAACGAACCCGAGCACACTAGAAAAGTGACCGTGTGAAATAGATACGGCAGGTGTCTGACCACATCCAAGCAATTGTTGAACGACAACATCAACAGGTATCTTGCTAGAATGGCAATATCGTCCCACATTAAATGTTGCTCTAAAAACTGAGTAGGATTCGTGCAGGTTTTGTCCATCACTCGACATAGTCGACCAATGACCTTTTTCGCGACAAGCTGTACATTAGCGGAGGCCAGTGCAACTGCTGTGTCAGCCATTATTTCGACTTGAGGTGAGCCAAGTCCTGATGCTACGGACTTTTTGATAAAATTGTCCAGTACCATATCGATGAGTTCCGGAATGTGACCAATCGATCCCCATATCTTGGCCTGAATAGATGGATACATTTCTTTTTGCTCAATCGTGAGGTCAATCAGTTTTTGTAGGATCGATGAGACCCGGTTTCGCTTCATTTCGTCACTACACTTGCAGAATCTAAAACAAATATCTATGTTAATAAATATCCATTTATTATGACGAATTAACTACAAATTACTTGACTAAATTCTTGAGCCACGGTGTCATGTACTCTAGACACAAATGTTTTAACTCGATGGTGCTGCGCTGAAAGCCTTGCATACACTCCTCCAGGAATTCTAATGTCAAGTGCGGTTCATTGGTAGCAAGGCGCTCACTCACAGATTTTATGAAAATTGTATTGTTTGAAGGGATGCACAGACCTAGCAGACAGAGTTAAATAATTTTAGATATTATTTTTTTGGTTTTTTTTTTAATTTACCTTGTGTCTCCAGTAATTGTCCCTCGATTTTGAGGTCAAACGTAGCCGTCAGAGCGCACAGCTGATTATAGGCAGCCGTACGCAAACTAGGATCAGCAGAACCGAGATTCAAAAGTGCCATATTCAACAGCGTACCCGGCACATCCTTAGGACGTATTTTCTGATGCACCAGCACCGACTCGGGTTGACTCAGTTCCCATCGATTGCGAATATGGATTATAGCCTGTACTATATTATCACAGTCATTGTGAATAAAGCTTATCTGTCCGCTCTCGTTGGCAATGGACAAGGTGAACTGATTATCGTCAACCAGGCATACTTCTTCGATTTCAGATGCATAGTAGACGTCATTGAGCAGTACCGAATGTGCCAGAACTTTTGTTTTCTCGGACGAGGTTACCTGCAATGCAGTTGGACCAACCTTGACAACGACTTTTGTATCTTTGTGACTGAGTTTTAAAGCATTATTGAACACTTTTAGATCTTCGTCCAGAGACAGGGTAGCACCTGGTAATTTTTGGTGTTCCTGATCAATGGCATCGCTGAGCTTGACAGGCGAGTCGAGGAATATAATTTTGCGGATACCCTATAAAAAAATTGATTAGAAAACTAGCAACTATAATCAGTAAGATATACCTTCAGCGGAGCTAATATACGGTCATGAAACTTTGTGTACTCCCGGACCCATGAATTACAGTTGTATATGTAGACGGCATGTACGTTCTGGTACGCTACCTCGGGTAGTACATAAAACCACTTTTGCAAGAACTCCGTGCGGAATCGGTTATCCGAACAGGTGTGCGTAAAGTCAATGACAACCTCAAATGGTGAATGACAAAAGGGCTTAAGGGTCAGAATGACGTGATAGATTAATAGGTCTCCGTTTGTTTCGCCAATCTTGTAACGACGAGCTATGTAGTAGAATACCGGATAGCCAGCTTTACTGGTGCCGGCTTGGTAAAAAATGTTCATAGACTTGAGCGTCTTGAACTCCTCTTTCTCGTGCATCTGATGCTTGACCATGATCTCTTCGAAATTTGTTGAAGACAAGTCAATTGAACTCCAGCGGGCGTATGTTGAAAAGAGTTCGCTAAATAAGAACAAACCCGGAATTACAAGAGAAATAATAAAAAATATAAATATTTTACTTTGAATCAACTGGCTTGTGTTCTGGTGGTCCAAGATACGCGAGAAGTGTAGCCATTTTGTCAAACGGTCGTCTTCCAACGGCTTTATGATCACGACTGCTCGATAGATAATCACCGATTTTCTCCTGGTGTGTCCACAGTAGCCGATGCAGAGCCTGAGTATTTGACTCTGAAATAAAGCTCATGCTATGCGATGTCTGATCAACCGTTTCACAATCCGAAGCAATTTGAATAAAGAATCTATAAATTTATGATAAGGTAATCAAATATTGATATTAATTAAAATTAGACAAACCTGCGACCAGATTCAAAGTGTGTCTTTAGGAAATCATTAAAACACAACATGTGCTGTTCCTTGGAGAACTCAACATGGTTAGCAATATTCTGCAGAATCTTTGACATCAACATTAGTCCACGCTTTGCAGAACTTGGTACCTGTTTGTCTACGATACCCAGCTCCTGGGGGCTTACAATAGCGGGGTTGATAAAGCGTAAGAAAATTACGGTACCAACTGCTCCGATATTATTCTGCAGCATGTTTGGGAAACGTTTTGAAAGAACCTGGTATAGACAATGACACATCGAACGCAATTGCGGTGGAAAACGATCCGATGAACTATTGATGGCATCAAAAACTCGTTGTGTCAGAGCAATCAAATTGTTGCGGTTCGTTTCGATATTCTCATGACTTTCCAAACGTGCGGTGTCCACTTCGAAACTGTTTTTGGGATCTTCCAGTAAAGGGCGTATAAGAGGTTCAAGCAGATTCTGTAAATAGCTGGCACCGTATATCTAAAATATCGAAAAACATTAAATACCTTATTATTTTATCAATTTAATATAATTTACCTTAAAACAGAATGCCATGATTTTGCTGCCCAATGAATTACCACGGAACAAAGTTTGCATACAGTCAGAGACTTCTACTTCACGATAAAACATATTCCAGAGAAGCGGTGACAATAAATGCTTTGCATCGAATAGTGTAACAAAAACACGTGCTAATTCATCCATCTGAGATGTAGTGACAACATTTGCTAGAGCCATTGCGATGGGTAGATCTCCCTTGTCACTGATCATTGTGACCAACTGGACGAGTTGTTCATGACGGTCCGCCAACACCGTTTCGGCCAGCGTATCGAATTCGGTTCCCTGTTGTAAAATCTGTGTCAATACCTCCATGAATGCAGCACGAGTCTGTAGATCCGTATTATAGCCAAGATCGATAGAGTGCATAAGACCCGAATCAATGTTTGCACTTAGTAAATTAGACATTGCCTGAATGGTGGCATTTCTCAGAGCGGTTAGTTTGTTTGCCTCAATTTGTGGTTGAGGTGGTAGTAATGGTGAATTAATTAAATCCTTTTCCGTTTCAGAGCTGTCCACGCAGTCATTCAATAAATTCATAAACAATGTAAAGTACTTCAGGAATAATGCACTTTTTGCTTCCATCATATCGCCTCGATCGGATTCCTCGGGCTGAAGTGGTAGACTTTTGAGAAGCGCAGCCACTGCTTCCATACATGCCTGGTCAAGATCTCGAAAAGCGGCATTTGTACTGAAATATATAACTTTTTTTTAAAAATGCTCTTGATTTGAATATATATAAAAAAACTTACTTCTGTGGAGTCATATCACCAGAATTGAGTGGTGCTATCTGGTGTGATGTTCCCATAACCCAGTCTGTCAGGTACTCAACAAGCTTATTACGAAACTTCATTTCTTGTCGAAACGCCAGATCATCGCGCCGCTTCATCATCACCTCAACCAATAGACACAGATTTGTTTTTACCTTTATAGCACCTAAAGTCATGTCCAGATGGCGCACGTAACGAACGATTCCTAGCATCATTCCCTCGATGCTTGTCACACCAAGATGCTCTGCAGCATTCAACAATTCGGTCTCGTCATTGGTGCGACGACCATCCAGAATGGATTTCATGATAAAAATAGTATGCTCTATGAACTGAGAATTGATATCGGTCACAATGACCTGTCCTTCTTGATCAAAGAACTTCTCAACGATACCGCGAATCTGATCAAACAGTTGTGGGTATAGCTGAGCGGACATCTCTTCACCAATAATAGCTTCAACATGTTTCTGCATACTTGTTCCGAACCTTTCATTATTACATACAAGTAAACGCAATACTTGACCAATGAACCTGTTTCGAAAGAGATCGATTTAAAATTTCATAAAATGATTTAAATAAATCATACTCACTGTGTAACCGGACAATATTGCATTTCCTGGCTAGCTGGTCCAATGTTCACCAACATATTATTATTATTACAGTTGCTCGAAGCCGACTGACGTGAGGAATTCGAAGATGAGGTTGATGTCTGATGCAATTGTGTACTGACATTCTGAACTCGGTGTGTTCGAGGTTTCTGCAAACAGACACCGCCCAGTGTTAGCAGGAACCATGTCATGTTTGCCCATTCGATGTACTGTTCATCAACTTCATTTTCAGAACTCTGATGGTTTGCACGTCGTTTTCCCATGCTGCGATAGAAAACCTCTGCTTGTCCATCCTCAGGTTTGCCTTTTGGGTAGGACTGTAGAATCTTGCTGGTTTGCTCCCAGTTTCTAAAATAAGATAACATTTTTTTTTGTTCTAGATCGAATTCGAGATCTTCGTTTTGTTTATTGTGACGACGTCATGAACGTAAAATACAATCAGGTAAAACACAAGTGGTAAGTAACTGCCTCATAACCCAAGGGCCGAGAGTTCGAATCCAGATTGCCATGATCCAGAGAAAGGATATTTTTGTGTCCAGTTCGATTGTAATTGCGACACATTTTTTTTTCTTATTGGATCTTGTAATCTCTTGTGGGACATAGGATTCATTGACCATTACGGGTTCACACAAGTGGTCAGGTCATGCTAATGTGCTGTTTTTGATGTGCTACTTTATTGGAGCTACTGTGCTCTAACACTACACTCACAACACATCCCCGATGGTTTGGAGTCTTAATTTGCCCTGACGCGACTCTAACAACTTTGCAGGGCGAATGCGCATATTTTTGAGATATCTCTATGCACCGAGATCTATCTTGCTATTTATATTTAGAATCGTGAATCATCAAC